>VOMN01097128.1:0-12030 GCA_014899125.1 Orchestia grillus | reverse complement strand
CCCTCCATGCAACGGTTACTGGTATAATTAATCTGTCTTAGTTTGTCATAGAAGAGAATTGTGACGTACTGAAACTCACACAAGAATGTACCCAGTTCAAGCTCCCGCTCAGAACTCTGAATGAGGCGTCACACCGCAAAGAAGAAAAATAAATTAAAAACAAAAGCGAACTCACTCATGTCAATAGTAATCGGAACGAAATATTATGTATCAACTCGAGAATTACCTACATACAACAGACAATTGCTAACGCGAGAACTGTGCCCACAATAGATTATTACTAACAAAAGAACTTGACCCACAACAGATTATCGTTAACGAGAGAACTGACCCACAACAGATCATCGTTGACGAGAGAACTGACCACAACAAATTATCGCTACCAGCTCAGATGACTCGGCGATAATTGAAGCGCCTCCGAATAATGTAGAGTACCCCACAATAAATCCCAAGTAACGAACAAAATAGAAAAGCACAGAAGCCAAACCTGAAAAATGTACAGTTCTGTTTTAATAGAACAAGCGATTGAACTGGTCATAACATTGTGTTACACCACCATAACCGCTAAGCGTCCCCCCNAAAGGCAAGCGTTACGCTACGCATTGTACAGCAAGGAAGGTGGATTATGTCCACCTTGGTAGCGAATCTCCAAGGTGCACCGACAAGAAGAGACCATCAGCATCTCGTGAAAGAAGCTTTAATAGCACATCAATGAACTCAAAACATATAATGGAAAAAGCTGGTCGCCCACGCCTCGATCATTACTGAGAATCGGTCAGTAATTGAGCTCAATTGTTCTGGTTACTACTTATCAAAAAATGGAAGGCTATTTCGGACGAAATGTCTCAGACTCAAAAAACTACAATTTACAATAAATAAATAAACAAACTATAAAAAAACACCTTGACACGCTAAAATGCGCAATGTTTTTTTCGAAGAAAACTTTCTCACAATGTTTTCTTCACGACAGCTGATCGAGACTTCCTAAAGTGAATCATACAACTTTTTTACAATGCCTTCTTCACGACAGCTGATCGGAACTCGCGAAAATGAATCGTGTATTTCTCAGCTACGAGGGCAGGAACGTCACGTTGAAAAGCAGCGAGTTCACCCACACCTGCTCTTCTCAGGAGAGACAGACCGACAACCTTCGAGTCCTGTGGCGCATAAACAGGGGTCTAAAAATTGTGCTCACTGTCTGTAATTTAATCATTTCGAAACGAAATCTAACGTGTAGTGTACCTATTAAATTAGCCGTGGTGCGGTGGAACTCGCTGACAATTTGCACGCTTGCTCGGGTCCTTTGTTTCGAAATTGTATCATAATTAGAGTGAATACATTTTTTTGGACATATCTCAAAGAGAGTTCCACGAAAAAAATACGCTGTACAAATCTAAAAATGGTATGTTTAGGTACCATTTTTGGAAATTAATACCTACTATTCTATTCTCAAGTATCACATCGTTTAAAGACCCAATTTATTTTTTAAACGAACGAAATATTGCGAAAGCAGTCGGTCGTTCGCATCTCAAGCATTTTTATGGATTTTCAAACAACAAAAAGTTCAAGACTAACTATTATTTCTAACATCTACTTCAGACAGAGGTCCCAAGAGGATACATGTGTGCGCCAGACTATACCCATTCAGCAACAAAAAATTTCCCTTTGTCTGGTAGGACTCAATGAGTTAATCAACCGGATAAGAACAAATCCATTATTTGAATGAACGAAACATTACGCACTTGCGTCTGTGTTCACCCCAGTTTGGAACGAAACATTACGCACTTGCGTATGTGTTCCCCCAGTTTGGAACGAAACAATGAAAATTGAAGACTCGCTGAATTATTTTTAATGTCCTTCATGAAAAACAGTGGTGCAAAACGAGTGAAGTTTCCCCCAAAAAATTGAGCAGAATGACAGTTTTTCTTCCCCGGGGGAAAGGATCACAACACGAAGAGCACGAGACGCAAGAAATATTGCACAGAACTGTTCACGGCAAAAACAAACACCAGTAAAAGTGAGACAACAGTCTATTTCTGTGCTAGATTCACAGAAATCAGTTGTGAGCACCTGACGAAACCAGTGTACACAATGAGAGTGAACTTTAGAGTAGCAACAATGCCCTGAATAGGATGCAAAAGAACTCATTTCCCTTCGCTAAGGGCCGCGAGTCAATGAACACCCAAGAAGTAAAATCCTCTTCCATAGCCAAGGAAAAAAATTACGACCGGATACCATGGCCACAGTACTACATCTGTGCACCGCAAGGACCATGGCTATGAAACTAGATCCACAGACCGCGAGTGTTGCGACCACACATTGAGTACCATAATCATAAACCATCTATACACTGTATATACCATGACCATGAAACTACATCCTTACACTCTAAGTAGCTGACTATAAAACTAGAACCATTCATACACCACGTGTCATAACCATAAAACTAGAGCCATCAACACACTATAAGTACCATGACCATAAAACTAGTGCTATCCACTCATCCCAAGTATGATGACCATAAACACGGCCATCCATGAACTAAATACCATCACCATAAAACTAAAGTCATCCATACACTGTAAGTACCATAACCATAAAACTACACCCATACACTTGATACATGACCATGAGTACATCCATCCACATACTGTATGCACTCAGAAAATACTTTGTCAGGGTGTACGTTTTCTCATACTTGTCACTGAAATATTATAAGAACTCTTCCAATACACATAGGCAACGTTAGGCCTCCACAGGGCACTCGATCTCCACACCTCAGCCAAGGCACAACAACAGCAGCACACCATCACCAGTAAAGGAGAATTCATCTCTGAAGGCATCACGAGTGGCTACCAGAATGTACAACTTCAAAATTGCAAATATCTCAGGGAATGAACTGGTTAATTTTGAAAAAAGCCAACACCCAAAACTGCTGCTTAGTATTCATCCCTGCTTGAACTAATGGGAAATAATAAAATGGCAAAAGAGCGTTGATACAAACACGTTAGATGCCATGAATTATCGTCGGTAATTTTGCTTAACAATATAAGTATTCAACTGGAACCAACCCTTTTGAATAGGTACCTATAGATTTTTATGCACAATTATCCTAAAAGTGCTTTACAATTGGCTGAGGTTTATGCCATCTCGATCCTCAACTCAAATGCCATCACAGCACCATCGTAACACAACCTGATCTTTTCCACCTTCCACCATTGTACAACAACCTGATCTTTTGCACCTTGCACCATTGTACAACAACCTGATCTTTCGCACATTGCACCATTGTACAACAACCTGATCTTTCGTACCCCGCATTTCAACATGAGAGAAGTCAACATCTAAGAATAAATGGAGATCAGTCTGGCAGACTGCACAAATCCTCTGGTGACTAACATGCTTCAGACACTTCCAGCATGAATGCATAAAAACCACTTATAGGACACACTTTTCACTATAATTTAGGGTACCAAATTCAACAAATTATTGGCAACCTTCACCGTAAAAACGATAAACGCCAACTCTCGCCTCTAGAAGGGCAACATCGATATCCAAATAGAAAATCTTAATTCTATTCAAGTGCTGAATCTCCAAGGCAAAAGTATTTTCTGCAGTCTAGGCTCTTACTGCGTTTTATTACTAAAGGTGAACTAACATGATCAAATTTAGATTTAAGTTGAAGGTATATCATAGAATAAGTCTAATGTTCTGAAAAAATATTATAAATTATAGCAAAACTGTGAGGATTACTCAGTACACTGCTAGGATTGTCCACCAAATTAAAATAAATAATTATTTTTCTCACCTAAATAAAATACTGGTCAAATTGACAGACAGAATACTAGTTGTGAAATCAAAACAAATTACTTGTAATGGCATTCATAACCAAACATTAGTTCTGATAACCAACATACAATACAGGTTGCATACAACCTGAGCAGTTTTATACCCAAACAAATTCCATGCATACCAGTGATAATCCACCAAGTACCCCTCAAAGAACTAAATTAAAGCTAATTCATCTATTCAACAATCCAACACCACCACTATTACACCAAAATGCCCGGTGCTGCACCGAAACACACATACTAACCTCACGCCAGCCCGTGCAATT
The DNA here is from genome assembly GCA_014899125.1 of Orchestia grillus. Taxonomy (NCBI): domain Eukaryota; kingdom Metazoa; phylum Arthropoda; class Malacostraca; order Amphipoda; family Talitridae; genus Orchestia; species Orchestia grillus. Next base: position 7,913 of record VOMN01097128.1, on the reverse strand, counting down.
GAAGAGAAGCGGTTAAAGTGTACAAACAAGCAGTGAGACTACAGCGAGAACACAGAGGAAGGCAGCACAGCACTCACCTGAACTGAGGGGTCTGCCAGGAGCGGAGCCAGCTGGGCAGCCTGGGTGTCAATGGCGACCGCCGGTGCTTTGATACCAATGACGAAGAGCAGGCAGGTGACGCTGTAGCGCAACACGAACATCGCGAACTCGCATATGTCGCTCGTGCTGCGGTGGGCAACAGTGCAGCACTCAATGAAATGTAACGATGGATTTGAAAAAGAATAACTAAATAAAATGCAATGAGAGAATGAAAATGAAATAATGGAGTGAAAATGATACACAATAAAATAAAATATAGGATTAAAAATGCAACAGAATGAAAATTCAATAATATATATAAATTAGAAATACAACAGAATGAAAATGTAATAATAAATTGGAAATACAATAGAATGAAAATGCAATAATGAATTGGAAATGCAACATTAAATTGGAAATGCAACATTAAATTGAAAATGTAAGAACAAAAAAATGTAGCATCATTCTGACATCCAACAACAGAATGAAAGTTCAACAATAGCATGAGAATGCAACAATGGCATATCATAAATCAACACAACTAAGCATCATGTTAGGTCACTTACTCTCAAATGCAATGCACCAAAAAAGCAGTACTCTTATACTCAAACAAGGGCCCTCAAGCTCCACTCCAAGCAAATTAACTTCACTTCAAGCTGACAAAACCTTAACAAAAAATGGAAATTAGCTGAACTGAAATATCTACCATTTGCAATCACCTTGTTGAGCAAGTCTGCAATGGACAAGTTCCCTCGGCTTGAACGGCAAACAATGACGTGATGACTGGCCCTGCCACAGTTTAAAATACAGAACCCTGCCCTAATCATGGCTTCTGAATCAATTGGAAAATTGTACCTAAAATTTCAATTTTAAATGCAAGGTTTATTGTACTGTAGCTGCTACTTACTACAATTAGAGTAGATAAAATTTATGCAAGAAATGGCAGGAGTTTATTTGGTTTGCATTAATTTTTATGTAGTTATGAAGAAAATGTCATTAATATTACAAAACACAATGCAGTTCTTGTATTCAGTTCTTCCTTTCATTCATCATTTCTAATTTCATTTTTTATTTCCAATTTTCTTTTTCATTCCTAGTGTAATTAGTCATTTTTATTTCCCAATTCCAATTTTGTTTCAATTTTCAATTCGATTGGAGATTTTACATTTTTTTGGTAAAATATTTTGTTTGTAATTCAGAGTGGAACAAAATCCTTGAGTTTTACTCTTAATGTTCCATGTTTAGATTGTCAAATGTATTTTTATATTCATTTCAGATTCCTTGTTGGAAATGAGCTTAGAACTCAAAACATTCTAATCAAAATATTTTGAAGGTTATTTCTCTTCTTTCTAACCTTCAAGACAATAGAAGAATAACCCTGAAATCAGACCTAACCTCGACCTCACTGCATCAAGGTTGGTCAACTTCTGAGGACAACCAACCCTGAAATCAGACCTAACCTCACTGTATCTTGTCTGACTTGCCTGCACAAAATGTGTCCATGCTTTCAAGTACACTATAAAAACTAGGTAACATAGCTTTTTTTTCAATCTTATTCTCCTACTGTCTCATTTTAGAAACATGAAATTCTCCTGTCATACATTCATACATACATACAAAACTAATTAACTTGGAGAGGTCAAGTCAACAATTTATTCTCAGTGTTATCAAAACATTAACACATAAATGTACAATATCTACTCACTTGGAGAGGTCAAACCACCAATCTTCATTTCTGAGGTTAATGAAAGTCAAATTCTCAGCAATGAAGACCAGAGTCCAGAAAAGAAGGAGCACAATTCCGTGGCCATTGGAAGGCACGGTGGGGAGCTGATAGTAGCGCTCCAGCAGCACCAGTCTTGCACACAGTGGCCAGGCAATCAAGTTTACCAAGAAAAAGAGTACTTCATAGCCATAAATGGTCTTGTCACCTGCAAGCAACAAAGGATGGATAAGATTCATTATTACAACTTACTTCATACATTCATTGCTGAAGGTTTTTATCAAATGCCTTTTGACATTTATGGCTTACATAATTGATCCTAGGTAGGTTTGATACTGCGCAACTTGCACTGCTATTATCAGGTATTTTGACAGCTTCACTCATAGGCAGACAAGATTTTTATTGCAGTAAAATGAACAGTTAATAAGATTAAGAATAGTCAAGTTGATAAGATGGTATATAAATGTAAGAGAATTAAACTTATATTCATTTCCCTTAGAAAACTACTATCTGCCTTTGAAAAGTATGCTCAGAAAGAAATGTATTTTCTGGATAGAATTGAAGGTTTTTTAAATGCAAACTGTTAGAAACGGTTATTATGTGGCATTAATAAATAGAACTCTAAAATTTAAGCTACAAAAAGTTTGTGGCATACTGCTTGATAAGTTTAGTCTTACAAAGTCTTAACAGGGAAACCATTAAAAATGATCTAAATTGATTAAATTAAAAATATTGGGTACATATTTAAACCATTACAACCTAGCTGCACGAAATTTGAAGATGCATGGGTCAAATTGACCTATGGAAATAAAAACAAAGTTGTTACATGATCAAATGAGTAGCAGTAGTAGTGGTTGTGAATTGCAGCATTTCAGTGCCTCAGACTACATCACACCAAAAGAGAAGCGACCATTAAGTATTAACGATAATAAATGGGGAATCCACGCACAAGGTTTGTACGCACACAGGATCTTCTGTGCATAAAAAAAGCAAATTGAAAATGAAAAGAAGAAAAGACAAAGCAGAGATACAGAATAAAAATATTATTATTTTTCTGTTCCTTTGCATAATCAAAGTAAACATTAAATTATGACATAGCTATATGTGTATACTATTGGAAATGGTAAATCTTGTTTCACTTGAATACTCAATTGGAAATAATTTGAAAATAGCATGAACAGTTCTAAAACTTGTCATTTTTTTTAGATACATGTGTACAACAAGATATTATCCAAAAATTACTTTGCATAAAGCTGAATGCACTAGAAGTATACACTACACTTCAGAGTAAATCAACTACTGAACAAAACGTGCAACAATATTCATCCTTATTTCAAACAGTTTTTCTGACTTGCCTATTAGATCCCAATAAGTGAGGTTGTCTTCAGCTACATGACTGACAGCTGAACTGAAACTTGAATTATTAGCTAACTACAAAGAGCCCTGATATCAGATGGTTGAAAGAAATGCATTCCAGAAACTAACTTGCCCTTACTGGATTACATGCTCCCAATATCAGGGAGTGTTAGCAACTAATGCACCATTGCAAAAATTCAAATAAATCTCACCAATATTACTATAGAATACATACAATACACAATGCATAAATTAATGTACAAACTCTAAGCCTATAGCTTCTAATTGATGACAAGTAAATTATAAAACTCTCAGTAAATTAAATTTAAGAGACTAAAATTGGATTCCTTTATATAATCAGGCATAGAATGCTATCTTCTATAGCTCTAATATCATAAGACCCCTTAGACAAAACTAAAAAGTTAGGATCCAGAGCAAAATTAAGCAATACTTCATACTTCAATTTACTACTCTACGTAAAAATTCAGGAGCCTTTCTTTTACAAACAATTCACAAATTAAAAACATAGGTTCTACAGAAGGACATTTTAAAAACATTAAATTTTAATACAGAAACAGTTTCAAACCTTCTTGGTCTTTTTGGTTTTCAACAAGAAGAAAGCCACCAAATTATTCTCACTTGGCTACTTGTATCACAAGTAAAATCTTCAATCTGATGAGGGTTTCAGGAACCCTACTAGTGAAGTGAAGCAACATTATCCTTCTGAGAGGATTAACACTTCTGACACCGTATGTTTTCTTAACGCAGCTTAAAAAAATACAATGCATGCAGCACTGGGGTTAAAATATAGCACTACCAATTTTAGTACACAGAAAAGAATTTCAAAATGAGTTTCAAATACAAGTTCAATAAAGTTCACAGCACTCACCAACAATTGTAGCAAGAAGGATGAAATGTACTAGAGTCAGTAAAGGAATGAAGCTCATCAAAACAAACTGGAACACCATCAGGGAAGACTTGGGACGTATAATTGAGGTATCATTGAGCGTAGCATAACGTTTGTACATCAGCCACTGGCCAAATCCAAACAAAAGCAGGAAAAGGCCATATGTAGATGATGTTACAGTGTCCAAAAAACAATGGGATACTCCATGTTTCACCCAAATGTCAGTGAATGTTACATTTGGTGGACAGTACAACATTTTTATTGCTTATAAATCCTAGGCCTGAAAAAAAAATGAAATTGAGTTAATTAACATAGGAAACAAGACAGCCATTTTCTAATTGTTAACAATCATGTAATCATGAAAGTTAGGACATAACTAAAATAACTGTAGAAATTCCTTCGATAAAAAATTTCAATTTTACGCTGGCATGATCGCACATCAACATACATCAACAAAAACTAAATCTTAATGACATGCAGAAAGTGTATCCTCTTCTCATAGTGAGAAAACTCTTTTATAGCTTCTATAGATTCTTTTTAAGCATTCCCTCATGGTCACCAACTCCTCATTTTGATTTTTTTGTACCATATTTTATTAGGTGCACTTATCCATTTCAGAATTTTGCTGATGATGGGCTAGGGCTCAAAAATTCCAGTTAAGGTAAAGTATGCACAAGTTGATAATGTTTCATAGAGCTGAATTTGATTAATTTACATACAAAGAGACCATAAAGTTGGAAAGGTGATTAGTAGAGCTACTTTTTCACAAGCTCTACTAATCAAAGTTTGACATTCCTTCATGCCAAATTATCAAAATAAACTTATCCTAATCTTAATGTAACAGGAAGGCAGAGAAGGAATGGAAGACACATCGTACAATATGAGCTCATTTTTAACCATGTTCTTATCTTGGTAAATTTTTTTAAAAAATTCACCCAACTCAGAAAAAATCCTATTCAATGATACAAAAATGAAGGCTGTATCATGCTGGTGATTAATAGAATGCCTTGTACAGAATATTGACATGAAGTAAATCATAGCTTATTCTTCTATAATTCACTATACAGCAACACATCAAACTTTTTTGTCATACACCATTTCATAGTCCTAATAAATACTTGAAAAATAACCTTAAGCACAACAAAAAAGTTATAAATGGCAAGAAGTTATAAATACAAAACTTTAACATCCAACCCAAATAGCCCCACATGAACTTGAACTTGATACAAGGGCCATTATCAGGTGGAGCCTTTATTTTGGCTCAAAAAATTCTTTCTAGAAAAAACACTGTACACACAAGTGGGTCCTCTTGCCCCATTAGCTGTGAACCAGCCTCATCAATAAAATTCTCAGAGTATTAGGTACTCCGTGTCATATTTTAATCAAAAGAGGGCGTCATTGGTAATCCAGAATGTCAACAAGAAAGACCTACATTCACGCTTGTAACATCAACACAAGCTATAAAAGCCTACCAAACACTATCTATCCCTGCCTTTAATTCCATGGTCCCAACAAGAAATTCTTCATTTCACCAAGAACCATCAAATTGAACTCTTCTTCTAGTCATACAAGGTACCTTATACATGATGGCACACAACACTTGTGTGCAAAGTTTTCAAGATCATGCACCTAATGACTCACTCCTCGTCATTTTTTATGATCCACAAATCATATTCACTTTTTCCAGTCAGCTTAGGTTTCAGAGATTGAAACCCATACTGAATTATCTACTTGCATATAATACAATTGATTACCCAGGTTAACCAATCACAAAGTGAAATATGAAACTTAAACTATGGCATGAAAAATTTTAAAATGCAACACATTACATAAAAAAAGCTATTTATTCATGAATCATCTTTTCAAGGACTTCCTCTTGTGCTGAGAAGGCTAGCAGCCACCACATCTCCTTTCAAACTCAAGCAAAAATCTGCAAAACAGTTTATATCCTATAGCTTATTGCAGCACTGTAGGCTACATACACTACTATTCACCACAGTAAATTTCAGGCATCAATAATGGGCTATGGGAGTAGAGCCCATGAGAACTTGAATATGGGCTATTATATTACATATTTTTTTATAAACAAACAAAACCAAGCATTCTAAAAACCTAATTTGCTTTGAAAAAAAAAATAACATTTTTGCTTCTAGCAGACAATGATTATCAATTAAGTTTAAAAACCTTCAACCATTGAAANAAAATTTAGGTAATGTTTACTTTAGCACTACCAACATAGGAATTCTAAAACACTTTGGCCTTTTCCTTAACATTTGAAAAACATAATGAGCAAAGGCTAATGAAATTAATGAAGGCTAAGTTAGGGTAAAAAAGGTTGGATTAGGAAGGTTCTTTCACATCATTTTAAAGCAAGTTTCACATTCTATTACATTTGTGCAATAATAGTCCTAAAATAAAACTGAATAAAACTTGCTAAAAAATCATCATCTCATAACATCATTCATTTTTACATTAGAATCTTATTCACAGAATCATTTTTTAATCTACTTTTACCAGTTTCTAACAAATATAAACATGAAAACCAGGATAAATGATTATACTTTAGGATTATAATAATTTTATAGCAGGTTTCATCTATTGCAATCATGCTTTAATATTTACATAATACATATATACAAAAAAGATCTTTTCTAATCTCTAGCTTTCCCTGATTTTACTTTTAAGCAAATCCAACCAGACCCTGTATAACCAATCCCAATTCAACCTAACCCTATCTAGTCCAAACTAACCAAACCCAATCCAAACTAACCTATCCCAATCCAAACAAACCCAGCCCAATCCAACCTTACCCAATTAACCTTTGATTATTACTATTTGGGAATGCAAAAATACTACAGTTTTACCAGGAATTTTGTGTTGGCAGTCTTAAAGCAAAAATTAATCCAAAATATTAATTTGAGCTAGGTTTCAAGTTCATATTTGTAATTAATGGATACATATGCATTAGAAAAGATACATTCCATACATTTTTGCAATGACAGTCGTATTGTAAAATTTAACCAAACTTAAAAAGCAGATCAGTGTAACTTTAACTCTATCACAAAGTTTAAACATTCATATTTAATAGTGTCATTTGTAATTGACTAAATTTACAATCAAGATTCTAGTGTACTTTTACTACCTATATCACAAAATTACTTCTGCTTTCTTACATGCAGACCACACCACTTTTGCAGTATTTGTACTTCAAGACATAAGAAACGATACAATGCAGATGAGATCAGCAAAGAGCCGGTGTGCTACTATCTTAAGGCGTTACATGCTGCTCAAGCTTTCCAAGTTATCTGTCAAGTGTCTGGGAACAGCTGATCACGAGATCATTGGGAGCAGACAGAGAGGCGAGTAGCTTATCCACTCTGCAAAACGTCATTCGTTCAGCATTGACGTCGCTTATGTTTAACCTTTGCACTTCAGGCATACATTTTTTTTTAGTTGTTATCAAATAATACGTAAGAGTATTCGGCAAGAAATCCCTCCCGGCACCGAAGTGTGAAGCGAATGAAGATACCTGGAACGAAAATGAGCAGGAACGAGTAATAAAAGTTAATCTCTTGACTGGTAGCATGGCAGACGTACAAAATAAACACCAACTATTCTGATTTTTTCACGATCAGAAAGATGAATTACGACGATGTTTTACTCCATTATGAAATATAGACCCCAAATATTTTTGCATTTCCATGATAAAATCTTTTTGGGGAAACAAATTTTTTTCGTATGATTAAAAGAAGCACCAGGGTAGTGATATGAAGTATAAATTTCATACATTTCTGAAAAGGTCAATGAATTCCCATAAAAATCACGTTCAATTTTATTATTTAATTCAAC
>VOMN01097120.1:0-19516 GCA_014899125.1 Orchestia grillus | reverse complement strand
CTCCATTCGGTTTCTTCATCATGTAGTGGTCACTACAAGTGTGTCTATCTTGGGTGAATAGTTGTAAGCTTCTGGTCTTGCAAGTGTATACGTAGTACCGTGTCTTGAGTGATAGGTTCCCCTAAGTAGGTGTAATGATGGTTCTGTAAGTATCGACTTGGCCGTTGATGTTAGACTGTCGTTAGCTGATTTGTTCTTGAGTGTAGGTGTGCTCAGCTGATCCCTTGCGCCATCCTCCAAAGAAAGTGCGTTCTTTCATTGATCCTCGGAAAGAAATAAAAAAACTATTTGGATAGAGTTGACATGCAGTGCAAGAGATTAGGTTTCGGAATGCCTTGTACTTTCCTAGAAGATACGCGTGAGTGCAGTGAGAAATGAAAGTTCGAAGTGCATTTTCCAGGAGTTCATGAAAAGCCAGCAGCGCAACAAAGAGTAGAACCTGTAACTTCCTCAGTTGAAAGCGAGCGCATTATCACTCTGCTGCCGAAAATTTGCTCTCGTAATTCATGAGCACCGATTTTATATCAATGAATCTCCTAAACTCTTGACACAATGTAAAGTGTTCACACAAACACCAGTATTTAACCGCGCAAGCATAAATAAGTTTTAGTTATGGTAAGTGTGACACAATTGCTTGTCAAAATAATGAAAGCATCATGAATAAAGTAAATCAACATTCATTTTCGAATTGACCAAATTTAATGTACTGTCGCAGGAAACAAATTCCATATACTTGATTTTTTAACAGAATGAGACTAATTGCCTCATCAAGAAATAATCAATTACTTATGCAGATCAGTGGTTTTTATATAGTTTTTGCATAATTAAGTAACAATGTGAATAAAATTTTAAATAGTCATGCAATCAATTTATCAGCGCTCACATAACTTTTGAAAAATTTCAAATTATGTTAGAATACTGTTTCTTTGGTAACACACTGCTTTTCAGAAAAAATTAAAACTTTTCAACGTTATATGGAGAGTGTCATCGAAAGTGATACAAACACCTTCGTTAAATTAGTTCGGATATACAGATGGTGATGCAACCTCTGTTGTAGTGTCATTAGAATATAATTGCGAGATGAACACGTAAGTGCGAGCCTTTAATTTTACTACAGCCGAGATATTATGATAAACATTGTGTCTTTCTGGGAGTATTTGCCCTCACAGTGATCGGGAGGCCGTATGGAAAACATTTGTGTTTTTGATCGTACATGGTACTTAAACTTCATTTTAAGGCCGATGGAAGTCAAAGCCATAATAACTGCCATGAAATTGTCTCTAGGCCTGATAGAAAAATACTAGACAAATAGCTACAATTACGGATTGGAAATTATACCTAGTCATTTAATAGACAGTCACACATATAGCAAATGGTGCACAGAATACCACGCATTACTTATTTTTATTTCGTTTGATGAGGATGATTGTGGATAGTACACTTATGTGTCATATTAGAAGACTAGCAATCCTGTTTAATTAATAATCTTTTATATGGGAAAAATTTTATTAATACATGTAAAATATTAACTATTTAATGCATTTAAGTTAAAGGGGAAAACCATATGACATGCTTAACTCTTTATTGACCGAATTATTTTAGTGATATGACTGTATTTAGCTTTGTGCATAAGCTAGCTACAGCTTTGGAGACAAGGAAAGTGGACTTAGCAGTCCATGAAGTCAGTAAAGATTAAAGAGCAAGAGCAATTGTTATGCTAAAAAACTATGACTTGTAAAATAGGTTTTTAGCCTAAAAAAGTTGTAAAATAGGTTTTTAGCCTAACAATTGCTCTCTCTCTTTGATTTTTAAATGCCTACATGATTAGTAACATGAACTGCCAAGTTCACTTTCTTTGTTTCACAAAGGTGTGGCTAGTTTTTGCACAAAGCTAAATACAGTCATATCAGTAAAATAATTTGGTCAATAAAGAGTTAAGCATGTTATATTTTAGGTGTAATTTTAGCCCAAATAATGGTTCTCTAAAATAATGATATCTGATAAAATGAGTTCATAAATCTGCAAAAGTTTAATTTAGCAATGGAAGCTTTCCTTAATGTGTGATGTACCATCACATTTTTGGAGCTTCCTCTAAAAAACCCTTAGAAGGTAGGGAGATGAAAAATATTATTAAAGACTCTAAAGTGTAGTGAAGAACTTAGGTAGTTGAATCATTTAGAAAATTAATATTATTTTAAAATATGCTACTCCTAAGTAAACTTGATAAAAAATTATCTTTAGTCTACATCTTAGTGCAAACACAAAAAACTGCTTCTATCACAGCACCCCAGGCCCTTGAGTTGCCAGTATAATGAATCATTGCAGTGAAGCTGTGGTCATAAATATGAGGTCCAGCTTTTTAAAAAATGAGCCCAAGGTCTAAATTCTGCTGCTTATTTCTAAAATCATGCACTGCATAATCTGACTTTTACCAGCCAGGTAATCTGAATTCTAACAAAACATTTGACTTAGACCAGCTGGCATTCTGACACAACAAAGCACTATTAGTCAAATTTGATGATACATGTAACTCTCCCATGATGTAAGATAGGGAAATTTGTAGAAAATTAATTTCTATGATAAAAAGTGCCAATGTGATCCGAAGGATCTTAATATTTGTAATCTTATTAATTCTTCTTTTTATGCTAATATGTGGCTACAATTAAAGAATTGTTGGTAACATAGTGTACTGCAATAAGGGCAAATTCTGTAACATAGATCCTTCAATTTCAAAGCCTCATGTGAGTTAACTTGAAAAGGTCTGTTGTGTGGGGAAAAATAACTTCTGATTATAAATTTTTTGATTGTTAACTTTGTTCAGTGTTAAGAGACTGGTTAATTTTTACTTAGCTTTGGCCAACTACATGAGCCTCCTATTTGTAGTACAGCCATCATTTTAGTGTCATTAAGTAGGAATATTTTTCTGACTGACAGAAACCTATTTTTGTAATGTTTTGATGTTTGATCTTAAGTGAAGTTATATTAAAAAATATGTAAACCATGCTCATATTACTACAACATGATAATCTAAAATCTACAAAAATTTGGGCTCATTTTACACATTTTGACTACCAGTATTATCACATTACATAGTGTAAAGTTAATGAAACAAACCTATCCTAGCCTACCTAATCTACCCTAACTTTAACATTATACATAACACTGACTTAAGTGATAGAAAGCAAGAAGTCTGAGACAAAACAATTTAAATTAAATTTTCACAAATTTTCTTTGCTATAAATCTTTTGAAAGTACATTTTTGCCACTCAGAAAACAAATTCCTATCTAATGACATTAAAATGAAGGCTGTACAATGAATAGGATACTCTGTGCTGTTGGCTGCAGTAAAGTAATCATTAACCAAAAGTCTACTTCCAAAAGTGTGTAGATGGAGTCAAAACTATCCTTGTCATGCAAAATAATTTTCAAGCACTTGTCTGTACCTCAGTCATATTGCAGGATGCTGTGTCTAAAATTTGTAAATTCCACCTCATTTTTCTTCAACAAAGGATGAATGTTTATTCTTTAACTTAGTTCATTAAAGAACTAGTTAACATTTACTTCTGTTACTAGATGAGAGTGTCCTATTTATTGTACAACCTTCAATTTGATTTCATTGATAAGAACTTTTTTCTGTGTTCTGAAACTCTAGTTTTAATAGGTTTACAACAAGGAGAAATAGTTAATAAATGGTTTATAATGTGCAACCTGTCTCCAGATATTTTTTGTTTTGTTACATCAAGTCAGATTTAAGTTAGGTTAGATAGGTTATGTTAGTTCAGTGCTTTTGACATATATAACCTGCATACAATAGTAGTCATGACTTGTAAAAATAGGACCCTAACTTTTGTAGAGTTTTATCATTGTATTGTATTTGTATTGAAACATATTGAATATCTTTACACAAATCTTTTTCTACGCTTTAAAATGTTTCAAAAACCAGTGTCTGAAACTCAAAAAAAGTTCTATCCAATGACACCAGAATGAAGGTTGTACAATGAATAGGATGTACTAGGCAGCTGAGCTCAATTATGTAGATAGATAGCATTTCAAATGTATTGGAAGACAAGACATATCTAATCAAGGCCTATAAAGATAATGATCCTACCTTAACTATCAGCTAGCATAGCACTGGCAATCTAAGTCTAAAGTAAATAGCAACCAATAAATTTTTGGTTTTTTACTTTCTGTACCTCAAAAGAACATCAAAATTAGGTTTTTCACTATTCACCAGTCACATTTGAGTACAAGGTAGAAAGGAATATTTGCTGTGTCAGCCCTTCCTGAAATATGATCAACAAAATTTTCTTTATTTGAACTTTGCCGAGTTTTTTACTTTAGTTTTGAGCTCTAAGCCTAATGCCTCATGTATTGCTGTTGTTACAGTAGTCATTCATGAACTGAAGCTTTTCAAAAAATAGTTGGCACTTGTTGTGGTAGATTTGCTTTTAATTTCAGTTAGATTGATCATACTAAACAATGATATAAAAGAAAATATGTATAAAAAATTTTAAAGTAGATATTTGTATCATTTTTGGTTTTGTAGAATCTTGCTATAATCTGTATTTATCTCTCAAGTAACCTGAGGATTTTTTTACACACTCTGGTTATGATAGTGATTTAGGCACTTACTGTTCTTATTCTGAACCTGCCACCAGTAGGTATTTGTCTTTGTAATGCAGGTTTCTGTATATGTTGTAAATAATATTCAGCATCATATATTTTCCAGAAGTAATTCTGAATTGAAATGTTATTTGTTTACTGGCAAGATCTGCGCGTTTTTGGTCGCCACGTAGCTGCTTTAGCTCTGAGATCTTCATACAAAAGGTAATGCCTAATTATTTCTGTATATAAATAAATTTAGTTAGTTGAAATTTTTAAAATTAATTTTAAAATATTTTCTGCAGCAACTGTGTTTTTCTGGTTAGATTTTTTATTGGATGGTTTTATTATTCTGTGTTGACTTGATATGCAGTGCTTGTTTTATCCTTTGCTCTATGAGATTTCATTGACTACTAGGCAGCTAATATTACAATTTTTTATAAATAATTCATATTTAGATTAAATTCTTACTAGAAGTGGTAACTGCTTCATTGTACTTTTGTGAACTAAAATTTTATCTCATTTATAAGTTATTCTAGATCTAATTGGATATTTTCAGCTTATCCTTTTGTCAGTGTATTAGTATTATTACATACTGTTACAAAGAAAATGGTGTTATGTTTTAATTGTCTACATTATTCTTTTTGAGGCTTGTGGCAACTTCAAATCTATTGTTCTCAAGCAATTTTGTTGTATTTGTCAGGAATGCATTGCTCTCATGTGCAAGAACTAATGTGGAGGAGAGAAATGTTTACCAGAAGTGTGGATCTGAAGAGGCCACTTCACAGTTTCAGGTGACTGAGGATAAAGAAATTAAGACCACACCTGAGCCTTCACTGAAGCAAGTAGAGTCATCTCGTGAATCTGGTGAGGCCTTTGCATTTATCAGTCATTTCTTGGTAAGCTTGATAGTGTATTCTTTGTTCTTCATTGGAGTGTTGTCAAAGATCTACCCGCATGTTCTTTATGAATTTGTGCAGTATTATTTTTGATCAAGGGTTTGGGACAAGTTTAGTATTTGTTTGGGTCATTCTTTGACATCAATTTTTCTTAGAATTGTCTGAGTAAAAATACTCATCTGTACACCTGTGGAACCTGTGACTAATTATTACAGTGTTCATTTCACTTGGATTAATATATGTTTATTCAAATTTGAAAACATACCTATGGTAATTTTGGCTATTATTTTTTGCATTGGCACATTCATAGTTGCTGCTACTCAATACAGATGTTAAAAGTATTTCTGGATGAAAAAAATTTGTTCCATTTAATGTAATGTTCAACAACAAAATTTGTTGCAAATTAGAAATTTATGAAGTGATAAAATTCTATATTCTGAGGCTGTATGTGTAGACTTGAGGATGTAGTGCTACTCTCCTCATAGGTGTCAGAGTGACACATTTTTATTTACCCCCTTCATGTGCATACTGCACTATTGTTGACACTGACTTGACAGGCTCAGAATAATGCATGTGTTTATCCTTTTGCTCTAATTTTGTATGACATTACTTTATGAGTATGTCATTATCAGTTGAATTATTCATAGATTCAAGAACCCCCTGAGTTAAACTCATCAGTGTTTACATTTTTTGTTGTTTTGTGATCAGCTTGACTACCTCTTACTGTTTTCTTTGGAGCCAACATTATAAAATTGATACCTATGTAATTAGTTCTTAAGTGTAAGTATTGCTGGATGTTGTCTTTGGTGGCCTCTTTCATCATATAAATGCTGTACTGTGTGACATGCCCATGTGTGAGTGTAAATGTGTTGCAAATTTCTATTGTCATACACAGAATACTAACCATAAAATTTAGTAAAATACCCTTGCATTTATTTTGAATATGAATACAATCAGTTTGAAAAAAAACATGATGCAGGATAATAGAAATTTAACTACAAAAAATTAAAGGAATGTGAACCATGAGACTGGTGAACAATAGCATCCCATTTGAACCTTGGAATGTGGTTTGTATTCTAGAAGCAAGTGTGTTCCCATGGCTGAACATCAAAGCGAGCATCTTGCAGACGAGTGACAGGCACCTTTGTCTGCCTGGGGATGTAGGCATCTCTCCTCATCTGATGCAGGTAGACAGTGACCACTTGTTCATGATAGGTACCTCTATGCTACTTAATGCAGTATATCAAGTTCTGGTAGTGGAACTACATTCCTGTTTCTCCCTTGCCCTGGTTACTCATCCTACTCGTCTCTACTCTGGCAGGTTTGCCTGCCATAATATGTGGATTATCAGTATGTGTTACTTTCATTTTTTTAAAGATGTGTTATGATTTTTATTTAATTGGGATTTCATACATCCTCTCCTCCATATAGTCAAGATTAGTTTTTCAATGAATATAATTTTCTGAAAAATTTCTAATGTTTTTGTTTATATTGCATCGTTTTATTCTTGAGAGATTCATACATGGAAATAACAGCAGCACAAATTGCTGTTTTCTCATGTGACATTGACATCCTCGCGAGTATATCTTAACTATTTTCATTATCTTCTTTCATTTTTGTGATCCATGCAACCAATTTTACTCACACAACCTTCCTTGAGCAGGGTGTAGTGTTGTCTGATGAGCAACAGAAGAGTCTATGTGAGAGTGCGATCATGACTTACCAGACGCTCGAGTGCCGTGTGCAGGAGTGCCCCAGGCTTCTCAAGAGAGGTCAGAACTTTGTGTCGGCCTTGGCATGTCTTGTGCATCAAATTTTGTTGTCAGGACTGCATATATACTTGAAATTAGCAGTGCTGAGTTTTTGAAGCAGCTCTATCTGTACAGAGGTGACCAATGATGTGAGGAGCGAGTTGATTGTACATGATTTCTAGTCACTCACAAAATGTGAGAATGTCGTCGTGCTATATCTTCATCTCATGGATGCTGCATGTAAGAATGGAAGATGAAATGTAGGTAGATATTTCCTCCTCTGTACCTAACATCAGTAAAATGTTTTGGAAGCATAATGTGGTGAATTTTTTGGCAGTGGTGAAATTGAATTAAAATAAATTTAAAGACAGTGCAGATTTTTAAGTAATGATTGCAAAGTCGATGGTTTTGAATAATAATATAAATCCCTAGTAGAATACTGTAGAAGAATAAATCTGTCAGATTATTATAAGTTGGCCAATAATGAAAAAGGAAAATAAAATTGTCCAATTTAGAAAGGCCTTCATTTAGAGAGGCAAGTAGTGTATAGGAGCCCTACTGAATCACCGTCGGTTGCGAGGCTAGAATGTAAAGAAACGGGTAATAGTGCCTTCGTGAGTAGAGAGAGGAGAGAACTAGAAAAAAAAACGTTCAGGATATGGTTGATGATGAAAGGTCCAGAGATGAATAAAAATCATCTAAGGAGAAAAAGAGCGGTGGTAGTCAGTGCATTAAAGGATACCTACTTGAAAGAAGAGGGAATTTCTTTAGAATTAAAAGGAAAACAAGATGATGCTCTGCAAAGTAATTACAGGGAAAGAGTTCAGTGTTATATGGCTTACCAAGTATAAGAGATTAAAATTCTTTAATTGTGCGTGCATCATGTTTCCCTAACCCCTCAGGTTCAGTAACACTTGGTATTTTAGAACTAACTCTCTTTTCTAATCCTTAACGTTTGACGTCCCTTTATACTTTTGCTAGACCTCTGACTGTATCAGCTGACTTTTCATGGTATGAGAAATTTTCTTCAAACAAAGTTCTGCTGGTGGAAAACTTGAGTAAATTTGTGGAAGTGCGCGGTTATTCGCACACACTCTCGCCGCCATGTCGCCTCTTCCTGTGTGGGTGACCGTAAGCGAAATGAATGAAAAATAAATACTGTACGTTATTAACTTAATATGTAGAAAATGCCAAGTAGGCATCTCCGGACTGCATACAAGTTCCTGGCAGATTGAGACTTGCTCTACAGCCGTTCTAACTTTTCTGACTAACCTAACTTTTTCTTGACTAGTTTACTAAAAAATGTCACTATCGGTCGCAACCGTTCATCCTGTTAGAGTTCTTGATGAAAAGGGGCGAACACTCATAATTTGAGAAGTAGTTCCAATTTTTCATTTATTGCGAATTTATTCAAATTAGTTAGGTTTATTAAGATTTGATTTTTGATTTATTTAAGCTAGAACTTCGTAGGGGAACCCTGGTTTTGTACTCTCATTGCACGGTTCCAGATGAAACTGTATAATAATTGTATAATTTGTAAATTGAATGCCTCCATTTCTATACATATAGGTTGCCATGGAAGCTTTGTTGCTTATTCGGGCCAACATGTGGTATATATCCTGATCCCGGTNCTCATTTGATTGTAAACCTGTATCTGATGTAGATTACTTGTGGCAAATAAATGTTTCTAAAAATATGGTTATGAAATTTGAATTCTCGCAATGTATAAACTATTTTTCAAACCTTAAAGTTCTATCCGAACATGTGCGACTGACTTTTGGCTGAAATCTAATGCTCTGTAAATTTAATGTATTCGCAATAATAATTCGCTGTGCTGAGGCTGAAAGATGATTACCTCTTCATGCCATCTGCAATTCAAAATCCATTCAAGCTCTTCGAACGTGCTAACTCAAGCCAAAAATATGCTTTTAATAAACGTAACGTTTCGCAGAACTTGTGAAAATATCGAGCTTCTGCGTTGTGTCAAGCGTGTAATTTCAGGAATTGTAAGATATTTACATGGGTCTCACTCGTACTAGGCCAAGGGGCTCGCATTTCTGTGTGTAGCAAACAGGAGAAGAGGAGGAAGTTGGTGAGCCTTTGGAAAATTTGAGGTGCGAGTTAGTTAACTGTTGGTAGTGATTTCCGTAGATTTTCTGAGTTCTTTCTATCGAAAATATTTCTGTGAACATAGTAGTATTGAGTTTTATCCTGTTCCCCGCCACTTTTCTTATGAAAGCTCGTAATTTTCAGACAATTTTACTGCCTCCAGACGTACACGTACACTTGGGATTGATCAGGATCATACCGTATGAGGTCAATAAAGGACGAGTAAACTCGTTTCAAACTTTTTCGGACCAAAAATTTAACGAGTGTACTGGACTAAAGCAAAAACCACAAGTTTGGTAAAAACGAGTTAACATGTCCTTAATAGGGAAAGAGTTCCATTTCACATTGCTTGTGTTCCAGATGTCCTGATGCTGTTCCCCGCCATGAAAGACTACGGTGCTGCGCTGTCTGTGGTGACAGTGTCGCAGCGTACTCGGCATGACATGGCGGGCTGGAGTGATGCGGTCGAAGAGGAGCGGGAAGCCTTGCTCGGCCAAGTCAGTGTTGTCCGCTGCTGAATTACGTCTTGCCTACGCTTGATTCAATGGTGCTTGTACAGCCTTTTGGGTTGTAGCGGAAAAACGCAGATTTGGTGTGAAAAATTTACACATAAAATGAAAGTTAGTTGTCGCTGTGTGCGTTGTTGTGAGAGTATTCATGCACGTCTGATTTCATAAATTGAAAGTTTGGTAGTAAAGAATAGTTAGGAATATGAACATCATTAATTTTTCCGTTCAAAGAGAGGCAATAGAGAAGGTGATGGAGGGGGGAAAATTGCTTGTTTAGAGTTTAAATATATTCTAGACAAAAAGTCTGACTTCCCCAGAAGTCCAAAGAATTTATTCGGAGCTGGTCTCTGAAATATTGATAGCAAATAATGCCATATTTATTTATGTATAGGAAGACATCGAAAGTCAGCACTCCGTTGTGCATTTCCGTTTCAAGAATGTTCGAATTTTCAGAATGTGATTTTTACTGGTAACTCAGGTTGTGTGATATTTTGTAGCCTTTACTCATGTATGCCAGTAGCCTATCATCTCTATCAAACTGCTTAGAACAGAGCATTTTTGTATTACCCTATGTGCAGTTCATTGAGGCTGCAAAGAACATGTGCGAGTCGCTGGACAGCGAAGGCTACTGGGCGGACTTCATAGACCCGAGTTCTGGGAGGGCTTTCTATGGCGCCTACACTAACTTCACTCTCTTTGAGACCGACGAACGCTACAGGTAACGTCTCTTTTTTGGTTTTTAGCCCGCCTTCTCGTCCGGGATGATGCATTTTGAATTCTCGTGGCAGTTGCTTACGATCTGTAATAAGCATGCTGGGTGTCCCTAAGAATGTACTCGCTCTTTGAATGTACTCATGTTCGTCGTACGTGCTGTAGGTTTGCCTGAATCGTGTAGTTTTGTATGCACAGGTGTAATAACCCTAAATAAAGGTGAACATGGTTAATTTTTGAGTCAGGTTCAAACTGCTACAATTCCAAAACTCTTACTGGAGGTGATACCATCTCATGTCAGAACATGCTATAGCTTGAATCCGAAGTGTGAAGTAGATGGCACTCGTCAAGAATTCAAAGTTTTAAGTGAAATGTTCACCAGTGATGTCGAATATATTTGTGTGCGCTACCAGTTGTGTCTGGAGAATGGTAGACACTAGTTTGAACGATACCGAGCACACAGAAATGGGTGGGGTTGGATAAACGGATAAACTAGAGAATATGATTCACAAGCTTAGTGCCTTTAAACTATTTCAGATTATCATTTTCTTTAAATACACTTTGTACACTTGCGTTCGTACGACAAAGAACATCAAAATTAAAAAGAAATTGTTACCAATGGTTTCGTGGATACTTAGTACATTTCCATTTCTTGCGAGACAATCGAGGCCAAAACACCTTGCTTGCTCAATTCTATTTACGCTTTTAAATCAACTGTATTCTGTTTACACCTACCTGTTGAGCTTCTAAAATTAGCGTGTATGTTCATTGCAGGCATCTAGGATTCACTGTAGAGGACCTGGGCTGCTGCAAGGTGTTGTCTCACCGCCAGTTTGGCACGCACGTCTTTATGGGTGAGTGGTGGCCTCCCCGCATCGCTCTACAGATGGGGTAATGAAAGATTTTCTCCTCTCGAATGGGTATGTTAGAGTGGATGGCGGTACATCTCCGCTCTGGAGTACGGCTGGCTAATGAGGCACGAGACTTTAGTAGTTAATTCTGAGTGATAATTGCTAACCTTAGGGGCTGCATTTGAAAAGGCATAGTTGGAGTAATGATCAAATTAGCATGGTGATAAGGTGAGTCAAGTGAAGAGATAGTGGGAAAAGTGAAATGTTCGGTATGCTTGTGATCGCGTAAGTTTGTTGAGCTTTTTAGGTACATAATTGAACACCTTTGGTGCGTCATCGAACCCGAGCTGAGCTCCTGTTTATGTGTTGCAGGTTCCATCTTCACGGACGCCCCTGTGGATTGTAGTGCCCTCACAGCCACCATTGCTGCCCTCCATGGACCCTTACCGTCGTAACGCGACCCGCTGTTAGCCTCTAATTCGTGAGGATTTGTTTTCTTCATCTCTGTCACCCTGCCGCTCGTAATGCCGTTGTGCTACATGGTGAAATTATCTGGGAACTCTTTATTGACTTGGGCGGAGATCTGCGGGGGCGCCTTCAGGTGCATTGCATTTTTAGCTAGCGCTTGTCGCGCTACTGTTAGTTTGTCACACTTGAAATGTGTTTGAATGGTGAATGAGTGTTTAAACAATGTTAGAGAGTTAATAATCAAAGTATGTTTCATCTTCATTTATGAATTTTTCTCGGTGTTTCAACTGAGTGATAAACATATTCCATGTTTGAAAAAAATTCTCATATTTTGCTATGATAAACTGTCCTTATAACGTCACCGACTTTTATCTAATTCAGAATGAAAAGTTTAAAACGTATAATTTAAATGTTGATACTTCATAAAAGATATCAAGGGAATTACGAGGATATAGGAGCTCTCACAATTCAATCTTTGAGCCTTTTGATACTGGCTAAGTGTGAGCAAGTGCTATGCTGGGCAGAAGAAATTGGCTATCTCCATTTACCAGCCTAGATTTTTTTCGAATTTTCATGCATGCTATCTATTTCCTTGGAGTATAATGTTGCTGTTGTAGATTTTCTTGGGGCAAAAATGAATTCTGTAGATTGTACAAACCCTTTATTTGGACTAAGTTACTTTGGCCACCACCCTGGTTCATTTCCAAGTCTAACATCTCCCGATTGAAATGTGCGAAAGCCTCCTTGAACGGTTCTGAGGTCGACTAAATCACAAGAGGAGCGCTTCACGTTCCCTAAAGCTTCTGCGTTCGAGTCCTCCAATTCGTCCTCATGTTAGAAAGCTTATTGATATTATCCGGTTTTTATCATTTTCATATAATCTCTGGGTACGGAATTATGTACCCAATACTAGCTGGACAGAAAAAATTCGAGGTTAAGTTCAAGTACTCGTGTATACATAATTGAGTTTTTTCAATGGCTGTTATACTAGCTCATAAAAAGTGTATTTCTCGGGACTTTAACATTTCTTGTGTGACAATCTAATACATAACTTCGAGTAAAATTTCTTCGACTCCGTTTGTCTGCGGCACCTTAGACGAGGTTTCTCCGAGCAGCCTCTACTTTTGAAGCATTTGGGGGTACCGTCTGCTACGTGCCTGTAAACTGTGCTCCTCGGTTTGGGAACCAATCTGTTTCCTAGTTGCAGCAGTCTTCACGGACGTTTCTATTCTTGAAATTCTTAGTTGATGTTTCAGGAAATTGTAATAAATCATTAAAAGTAGTAGGGTATTAGGCATGGCCATCGAAACCAAGATTTAGATAGATTTTAAAGAATGTTCGTGAAAACGTCTTTTTATTATGGAATTGGAGTAAGTAAAATATATTAATCTCGCGTTACACATCCGTGTATGGTAATTTTACACTTATTCGTCTGAGACGTTATAACGTTAGTTGTAAATTGATTTCATCATCAAATTTTCCGTTGAGACGATAATAAAACTTGGGGAATGTTCAGGGAAATACGTATTTTGATTCGAACAATTAATTGCTTTAGTTGAAGAAATTAACCTGATGTAGAATGACGTGTAGTATAGTGCAGATGTAGATGGGCTTTTGTAAAGCTGGGTCTTTGTACGTCCTGTAAGACACGCTGTAAATGGAGAGTTGTATAGCTATTTATTCTAGCTGGGGTCCAGTACTCCCTCTGTAATTCTAAATGTCTCACTCGGTTAATAGTATGGGTCTTGAGCAGCTTAGACTTCGTTTAGTGTTGACTAAAGCTTGCGTTTTAGTTTGAGAAATTGTTGAATTTCTGCGTTGTCGGTTTCATTTAAAATCATCGCTTGCGGTGCGAGAACTGCGGTCGTACTGACAGTTTATGTAAAGATTGTGCTAATGTTACTTGGCATCCTCAGGACTGCAGCACGCCGCATCTAAAGTAATTCTAAATTAAGTGCGACTTAGCAGCTTCTTTTCCATCCAAATCTTGTGCGACAAACAGGTCTATTGATGTCTGCGTAACTTCAACGAGAGGTAAATGCCACATGTTCTCATTTTTTCCGAATGTTTACTATTTAGTTCATGAAATTCTTTATTATCGTATTTTGTAGTTTTCTTCTCCAGTTTCAAGTTATGGAGCTACTACCACGACTTTTTCACAAGTTTGCCAGCTTTTCTAAGTGAATACAAGAAAAGGTGAGCCATGAATTCTGTTAGAACTACTTGATTTGCGAACCGATACATTTTTGTTCCTTCTTGATCTTAATTAACACGATCGAGCATTTATGGCTTACAGTTCAAATATGCGGAGAAAACAGCACAAGCTATCATCTTCCAACTCTAGATCCTCAGGTTACTCCACGAGGGCTTTGGACTGATAAAATATCACATTCATCCTTGAAAATTTCTCTTGAGGTAAGTTCTGACGGTGAAGAGTACGATAAGCGAGCCGCTTCCTTTAGGGATTAAGTTGTACCGCTTGGGCTTACATCCGTTGTCTATTTCAGAAGTTAGGCTCTACCTTTGAGCAGCGATGAAATAACGAATAATAGCCCCTCTCATGTGTATAGTCCTGTTACTGGGAGAGAAAGACAGTATCCTGCTAAGTAGTTGAGTCTTGTAGTAAAGCATGTGGTTTTGCCAGATTGCCCTAGAATCCTTCATGATTAGTGATTACTAGTGGCCCAGTTTGACGTGACTGACATGAGAGTGTTACGCTAAACCTATGAGAGCTTTCAAACCCTCAAGGCTCGTTTTCTGTGGTTAGGTAGATCACAGATGGAATATGGTATATTTTCCATCGCTTCACACGGCGAGGTTCGTCAAAGGAACTTGTTGCATGTAAATTCAGTGTAGGAATAGCTTATTATGTTGAGTGACAATGAATTACTTGCTTTTGTAGGTGCTTATATGAAGTTTGTTAGTGTCAAATATTATTAAATGACCAGCTTTTGGCGCCTCAGTCTCATTAAAATGAGAAGAATTATTTGTGCATTCGGAAATTTTAACGTTTCGCTTTCTTCTAACATTGAAGTTTGTTCCAAACTGTTTCAGTTGTCGATATAACAGCCTGCAGATGTCAGAAAATTGCTGTTTAATTTTATCGAAGAAAAACTAAAGACAGCAGACGACTTATGAAATATGGAATTGAACATTACGCAAGACGACAAATTTGATATTCGTATACCCTTGAATAGTTTTTATCGCTTATTGTGAATCATGAAACTCCTAAATTTAATTTCTTCAAATATTCTTGCTAGCTGATGCCCTCATCTTATGATTCAACGTTGGAAAATTCAAGGTAACCACGATTTGATCATTTCATTAAGATAGAAGGATGTTTACAAGAACGCGGTGTTACTCGTGTTAATTATGTTTTATAGGTATTGGAAAAATTAATCTCTAGTTATAAATTTGCACCTTTTCAATATTCGCTCATTTTCTTGAAGAATAATTAATGATGTTTCCTAAAACAATATTAATATTATACCATTTTAGCGAGAATTCGGCAATTTTATAGGAATAATCCGTTCTGGGATATGTAGTGGTAGGTAAAGATGTATTGTTAATTACTACCCTAGGATGGACTCAATTGAGTCATCATGGTAGGAAGGGGCCAATTGCATTAAGGGTTAAAAACCTAATAGTGAAGTGTACTCTGAATGCTCAAATTATCTTGCCACCCGGAGCAAGTCGGTAAGAATATAAACCTTTGCTCCGGTTAACTGCCTCCCCAAAGCCAGCCTCGCACCGTCCTCATGGTTCGTGCCCGTTCAGTTTATGCTCGTCTATTCAACTTAAGTCTCTCCTCCTTTCAGGGTAATCCCTTCTTCCGATGCCGAGTTCTGCCTTATTTCGATTACCGACCATTATCAGCATATGTGTTTTCATGCGGCATTTGTATCATTTTCAGGACGTACATTCGCCTACATGATTAATTCGAGATTTGTCGATGCTAATCAGGCAAGCCTATAGACTATAGCTAAAGGTACCCATATTCTTTGTGTATTTGTATTTTGCTTTCTCAGTATGTTTTTTGTTTCGTCAAAATGCTACGTTTGACCATGTAAAAAAACGCTGAACAAGACTAATTGGAAAGTATTTTGTTAAAACCTGTTTAACCGGTTTCGAAGTTTGTTCAGCGATGTTATGCTTTGAACTGATTAGAGCCTGGTATGACGCCGCCTATATGGTCATTTAGCTATACCCAGGCTTTCGGGACAACTTTGCTTCTTCCCACTTAATGCTTTCTTTATTGATTCTGTCTTTTCTTCTTCCATAACTTGCTGTTTCAATGCGCAGAGAATCATGTGTGGGAACACACCTGTGCGAGCACATACTAAATATCTTTTTTTCGTTCTCTTGAGATCCCATTCCATGTAGCTAGGGAACTTTAAACTAATAATATCCATGGTCATTGTACGAAGACATGTATTTCCCCCCATGGGACCCTGCTGGGGTGCTCCTCTGAAGTACCTACTAATGATCTTGCCTCGTGAAACATGATCGAAGTATGGTGCTCAAAGTAACAACTGCTTACCATGGAAGTTGAAAAGTAATTTACGCGAGCCTAATATTGAGGCGAATACCAACTCTTTTTGATTTGTAAATAACACGCTGTAACCATCTCAACTCTTGCGCTACCCGCAAGAGGTTAAATTTCATCGTTATATATTCAACATAATTGTTTTAATCCTAAATTCTCGCATATTACCTACGATTTTAATATTTTCCTGATAACCTATTACAAATGGATCTCAACAGCAAAACTGTTTGAAAAAATTGTAAGGTAGTGAAAAGGTTAGCGTGCCATTGTCCACTTTCGTTAACTTGGAAACAATTATAAACACAAATTTAATTATACAAATAATATATTATTAATTCTCAACACACGTAACATACTTATGAAAATTCCTGCCAAAAATTACCGTTAATCGAAAACATTTCAGTTCATTTTGCCGCAACGTCCGCAACGAAAGCGCAACAATCTTACATATGAATTTGCTACAGACTAATATTTCTATGAGGAATGGAACAACTCACCATGTGTATAAACCTTTCTGATTGTTAATTATACACAGAAATTCAAATGCATGTTGTGTGATGATTATAGTTATCCCACCGTACAGCACACAAAGCAATGATGTTTATATTAAACATAAGGAGAGGTCACGCAACTGAAATGACTGCTTTAACGTATTAATAGACTCTCACACAGCGCATCAATCCCACTGATCACCAGTAAAAGAAAGAATTGAGCTCCTGTCGAGAAGACCTCCATTGATATTTCGAAACCATTTATGTTGAAAATAGTGGCATAGGAGAACTGTGAAGCGATAAGTCTCAAATGATTGATGATTGGGCGTCTAAGCCTGGTTTTTGAACACTATGCTGGTATCTTATTCACTTCTTTTCGAAGTAGAAGTATTAAATGTGTCACTGGGCAGTTATATTTGAAGTCTATTCTCCCGGCAATTCAAGATTCATTCATGGTTCAAAGGGATTTTCTTCAGTGACTAAAAGGATTTCCTCAACATAGAATGAGGTTATATAATTCTCTAGCAATTCTTCGCTATAACACGCACCGGGGCTGATCTTTCACTCCTAATCAAAAACAGAAACGATAGATATTATTTGTACAACTAAATATCGCGATGATGCAAACTTTAACCCAAACTTATACGATGCAGTAATATCTGATTAACCTTCATATTTTGGTCTAACAGCGGTTATAATTCTATACGATATGTCATTAACTTAAAGCTAAAGCGACTACTGGAGACTCGAGCTAAACGATAGAAATAGGAACAAAAACCTGCCCATAGCAAAATGAGCACCAAGGAGTAGTAAAGAATCCGTCGAGAATTAGCAGCAAAAAATATGTACCGGGACATACGTCTGCGAATTCTCAATTACGTATTAGGAGACTATTCTTCTTCACTAGCTTCAATATATTAAATAGGTTATGATATACTAGCTGTCAGTTCAATTTTAACATTATACAGCCTAGTTGTTTTAAAAAAATCGTTGAATGAATTCGCGCAAGTTTGTCGGAATCGCTAAAGAATCTGAGATAAGGCAACTTACTTAAAAGAGAAAATTCCTGATATATATTAAACAAATCAAACATGATTCTTAACTACAACCTAAGTTCAAAATGTGGTTCTAAGGACTGCATTTATTAGGAATCCTAAAGATACGTTGATAAAAACGGACGGTATTGCAAAGGGTCTCATTAGGCAGTGGAAACTAGATTCGCATCCTTAATTGCCGGAACGAAGGTCTTGAAGGATTTCACTTATATCACATAAGAATAACCACAGGCATTTGAAATCGGATTTTAAGAGAATATCGAATTACGGATTTACCGTGTCAGTGTAGACATCGTTGAGTCGCTGATCACTTTTGTGACGCACTGAAGACAGGCATGAGGCGCGTTTTCTCCGGCTCCGTAAAGTCGGAGTGAGGTCTTAAGTAGAAGCCGAGGTTGAGCTGAGGAATAGCGTTGTACAGACGCATCACAGTCAGCACTGCCGCTAGGCCCAGCATGAGGTAAACTGAAAATTAAGCACGAAAATCATTTGGACGCCGAAGCAATCTTAATGTGAATAAAAGAGCACGACAAGCCACAATAATCATTAAAATAGATTTCGAAAAAAACTTAACTTCTAACGTTTTTGCTGCCCGACCATTTTTAGTGATGTGAAGAAATCTCTGAGAATATATAATTGAAGCCAATTTAGTACATCTGGTTTGAAATTGCACACGAAAAAGTATCAAACACTGTGTGCCATACAACTGGTAAAGTAACACAATGAAAGCAAAGAACAAATTATAGTGGGAAAGAAAATAAAACTTGGATTATAAACGCAGCTGAATTGAGATTATCTTATTATCGCTAGGGAGAGTGGGCTGAGGCTATTATGTAAAACGCTTAAAGTAGAAAACCTACCTATAAAGATTCCAAAATTCATAAGCCAATGTGACATTGTGCTGTCTATAGAATAGAAAATAGATAAGCTGACACCGGGCTATTGCACTTATGAGAATGTTCACGTACTGATGGAAATATGGGCCCTGACAAAACACCATCTATTTCTATGGAAAGCACAATGTTACCCAGATATACGAATTTTGGAATTTGTACATATTTTCCAGTTAAAGCCGGGTTTAAATCATAGCCTCAGCTTATTCATAAATGGAATCATGAAAATGAAGCGTAAAATAAATTTTTATGACAAAGCAAATGAAAAGAAGTATAGCTGGATTGTAAGAATCATCATTCAATGGTTCGAAAATGAGAAGCACTAGAGACTGTCATTTCAACGACACCGTAAGTGTGGAATAATAATTGATTGCTAGCATTGAGGAGATGAGCGTTATTGTGATCGTATAACCGGAAATTTTTAGGTCGTAAATACATAAAAAATTGATCCTAAGGCCATTCAAATCAATCTGAAAATGTAAAAGTTAGAAATGTGAGCTCTACAGTGAATGATAATAGTACGACACCGTACTATCATGCCTGGTTTCAATGTAATGGATTATGTTACAGACGAGACCCTTGAATATCATATACTCAGAGGTGGGCAGCGCTACTTTGAAATGTAGCGGCC
>VOMN01097108.1:0-14046 GCA_014899125.1 Orchestia grillus | reverse complement strand
ATTTCCGCATTAAAGTTGTTTTTTCTTGTTAGAATATTCTACTAAAGATGAGTAACGTATACACTTGAAAGCTCTCCATTTTATTAAAATTTTATGGAAACGAAATGTTTCTCATAGCCCCTTTAATTACTTTCATTATAAGGTTACGTTTCCCTCTACCAATTATATATTTCTATTAGTTTTAGCCATTGTTACTTCTAAATTTCGTCAACAAATTGAGCTTTTGAGTCTTAGATGTGAAAGAAGAGGAAGTAGCAGCCGAATTACAGGCTCGGACAAAACGCTGATGTCATAGCAACTTTCACCTGATAACAAGTCATTCTAAAAGTTGTATACCTCATAAGTAATATTATGCAAAAAGGAAATTTGAAAGGTAAACTTGTCATCGCGTGTTGCACAATCAAGATAAAAGTAGACTAGGAAGAGAATTTTCCGGAAACTCTTCGAACGAAGTAATAAATAGAAAAGTAATAAGCAGAACAGAAATACTTAGAAAGATACTTCAACAACACAATCACAAGAGCTTGTACTCGGCGTTCAGGGAACGGCCGATTACTTAACGGCGGATCTCGCTGGTTCCGCCGCCGATCTCCAGGAGCTTTGCATCCCTCAAGAGGCGTCCGGTCGGGTAGTCGTTGATGTAGCCGTTGCCTCCTGAAATGGGCAGGTGATAGGTCACGTAATACTGCAAGGAGGGGAAATTAAAGCTCCCATTGGGTAGACATTAATGCAGCCATTCTCCTTGAAATATGAAGGTGAATGCTCACACAACATGGCAATGGGGTGATATTCGAGCTCCGTGAACGTGCAACACCTACATACGCAAACACCAGTGATTGCCGCATGAAATAAATGCGGTGTGGGTTCAGAAGTATCCAGGACACAGATAGTCTTCGTCCTGCCGCTGTTAAGGCGACGCAGGAAGGAGTCAACAGAATGGGAACAGGAAGTGCTAAAATGGTGACATGCGAAGGAAGTGCCACTGCTGACAACATGGATACAGACTGCCTTGAACTCGGTGCGAATTTTCCCATTTTAGTTGTGATTTTGGAACATTTTGAAGATGAAGGGAAATGGTACGGTAAGCCTGGGGCGGGAGGTTGGAGGGTTCGGAAGGTTGAAGAAGGACGCCAGAGCTGAGAGGTCCCTGAAGTCCAGCGTTGTAGCACATAGACCCGTGTATGGTAAACATACTTGTGGAATGATGAAATTTACGACTTTACGGGGAAGATGCTTGCTTGTGATGATCCTTTCTCCTCACCAAAGAAAAATGTCAATGCACCAAGTCCCATACAAATCCAAAGAGTCACACAATCCCCTCCAAGGCCACACAACTTTCCCTAAGGCCACACAACTTTCCCTAAGGCCACACAACCTTCCCTAGGGCCACACAACCTTCCCTAAGGCCACACAACCTTCCCTAAGGTCACACAACCTTTCCTAAGGCCACACAACCTTCCCTAAGGCCACACAACCCCCTTCCCCCTTCAAGGCCCTACAATCCTCTAAGACTCTCAAAAATCTCAAAAAACTCAACAAGATACGCAATTTTCCGAGACCGCCAACCCTGCGCTGAACCGCAAGCCCCTCACAACCCATCAAAATCCTTATCTCTCAAGATGCCCCAATTTATTAAGCTCCCCCCTCCCGCCTTTCATTAACCCCCCTCCAAACCTCCTAAAACCTTTCAATATACTCACTATTTCCCGAGATCCCCTGGCCTTGCAAGGGCCCATAAACTTCCCAAGATCCCCACGACCCCCAACCCCTATAAATATCCCTTATCTTCCAAGATCCCTATGCCTTTCGAACCCTCCAAGCCTCCGAAGACCCCAAAATCCCCCCGCTTCCCTCCACACCCCTCACCGAGGCACTGCAGAGCTTGCAGTGCCACCTGCACAGCGCGCTCGCCCAGCAGCAGCATGACGCCTGCGCAGTCCTTGCTGCTAGCCCTGCGCAGGTCTGCAGCGCGGGCTGTGATGTACAGGTACGACCGGCACGTGCTGAGTGACGTGTACATGTCCGCTATCTTGCCCTGAGGGTGGCGGGCGAGAATCAAGCAAGACAAAGCAATGACTGGAAACGCTCCGGAAATTGGGGCCGAGGTTCAATAGTTAAAAACAAGCTATGTATGCAATGACAATGGACCCGAGCCAACCAAGAAGTATCTACTACAAGTTAAATACCAATAACATTACGTATCTATGATACCGTACCAATTCTGATACAACTTTTTTAGCTTTTATGCCATCATAATACAACTTAATAAACACGAGCGGATTTTCATCACAACCGGTACACCGGCAATTGCTGTGGAAGTGTAAATTGTTCGACTATTCTACGCAAACACGCTTCTAACGGCCTCCAGTAGAGTATTTACAGGTGAATATTGATGAATATATTTCATCAAAACGTATAGAACTTGTTGAAAAGCGTTCAACAAATAATATGGTCGAAAGAGAAGAACAAAAATGTGGCGAATAATTTTTAAATTATATTATTTTCATTAAATATTCCGTTATCGCGGGACACCCTGTCTACCGCTGAGGTGACCTAACAGTGCCCCACTGGGGACCACGTCCCCACAGCCCACGAGACGACGTCCCCACATCCCACGAGACGACGTCCCCACAGCCCACGAGACGACGTTCCCACAGCCCACGAGACGACGTCCCCACAGCCCACGAGACGACGTCCCCACAGCCCACGAGGCATAAACTTAACCAACTTAACTCTATGCTACGGCCCCTGAGGGGTGATGAGGATGAATACGCTACCACTAGCGACACGGAGCCAGCCCCTCACACCTGCATCAGCTGGAACTCTCCGACGGGCCTCCCGAACTGCTTCCTGGCGTGCACGTACTCGAACGCCACGTCACACGCCGCCTGCATCAGCCTGTCACGGCCAGGGGGTCAGTTGGGCCTTCATGCACACACAACCCTAGAGATCTGACGCGCTTATTTTGAGCACCATTGCAACACAAGTCAAACGCTTTTTAAAATGAGTGTGTCGTACATTGAGAACCGCCTCTATGCACTAGCGTCATCCGGCTGTCCAAAAAAACCTGTATATCTCACGTGAAGTGATGGAACTTTCCATATCACTGATAAGGACTAGGAGATTGTCTTCTCTAACACAATTCCCGGGTCCATATTCCTAATCGACAAGATTAGGAATACGGATCCGGGAATCTTCTAACACCCAATTTGTTCAGACCATGAAAATGAATAGATGTTCGAACTCATCAAAAATGTTAGCGCATCACAAATAAATGTTGAAACTAATAAGAAATTTAACGTATTGTTACATGGTACAAATAATGGATTCCGGAAGTCGCTCGAATCAGAGCAGGTTTAACGTGTCAAGTAAGAGGGCAGCTGAGACTGACGTGTCCCTGTAGGACACAAAGGTCTCACAAAATACAGCTCGAACCAAAAGAAAAAGCTCGCTAGCCTAACCTCAACAAATGAACAAAAACAATCACGAATCTGGGCTATTTCAGGTAAGAGCTGAACCTTGAGTGTTAGTGTGTTACAGAGCACAACCCCCTAGTCTCCCCCTGCCCCCCTGACGCACGAGACACCCCCCAGTTCCCCCTGCCAGCCATCTGGGAACACCAAGACGTACCCCAGGGAGCCTGCTGCTAGGACGAGCCTCTCGACGTCCAAGCCTGAGAAGAGCACAGAGACGCCTTTGTTGAGGCCCCCCAGCACGTTTTTGNGCAGCAGCATGACGCCTGCGCAGTCCTTGCTGCTAGCCCTGCGCAGGTCTGCAGCGCGGGCTGTGAAGAAATCTCATCTGTGAAGAGCACAGACATGCTTTAGTTGAGGCCCACCAGCATGTTCTGGACCGGGTGAATGAATGGAAAATTGAACCACTAATTTTAACAGGAGTGTTTCTTTCAGGAAACGATCCGTGGAGACCTCTATGGCTAGGGTAATGCTTGAAATGATTGTTCAAAAATCATTTCGAAAANACTAACAATCATTAAACTAACGAACAACTCATAAAATAAATAGAACCAACAATCATCAAACAAACCAACTAGTGAGAAAAAGGAATGGAACATATAAATATACACAAATCCCTTCATTACCAAGACATACATCATACCAGCATACCACAAACTAGTGTTTATGCAAAAACATTTTCGACTGCCTATTATCAAAAATGTATGCCAAATAGGGTAAAAGAAAGTTTTTTTTCGTATTTATAATCAAAGAAGCCAAATTTAATCAAAGCACATAAACCAAAATTCTTCATATGGACTAATAATCAAAACAGATCATTTAAAGAAGTGCACTTGCACGTCGCATAGTCATCTGCTCAAACCTTTCTGAGCCTCCTGCTACTCGTTACTTCGTTACTTTACTCTCACGTAGAGTGACTCCTACACAAACGCCCTGAAACATACCTGACTGATATACTAAGGATAAAAACTATAGTCGTTCTCCCCCCTATAAAGCGCTAGATCAGTTTTAGCGAACAACCGCTCTATAGTGGTCCCCCCCGCAGTATGGTATCAACCAGAGCAAGCATCAAATAGCACAGAGACTATTTGTGTCATAAAAACCGAATAGAGGGTGTTACAAAGAGCAAATAAGACGAGAGTGGTCGTTTGCTGGAACCAATCTAACACTATGTGAGGGACGACTGTATACCTAAAGGGTAAATGTGTGATTCTTAACTTGCGGTTCTATGCAGAACTACATTTTGAGTTCGCACCTTCTAACCATGGCGACTCATGGCATGACCCTGGTCCATATGAAGTTTCTTGAATCTAGACATAGAGCAAACCTACACAATATTGCACAAATATCAACACCCAGACCATGCATGAGTTGCTGCACAACATTTCAGTTAAGAATGTCTGTAATCAAGTCAATACCATAATCCAGTACGATCAAATTGGCCCATTTGAGACACAGTATTGACTAGTTGATAACTCGTTTTTACTTAACCTGTGTATTTTAGTATTGGATGAAAAACTTGTGAAATCTATTATTTGATAACAGCTTGAACTGATATGCTTATTCTCCAATGATCTCTCTTACTATAAACCAACTATGTATTCAAAATTTTACCAATAAATTTGGAATCCATGAAGTTGTCTGAATATTACACTTTTTGTCAGAAGAGCTGCCAGGGAAGAGATTAATGGTCCATGATCACTAAGTTAAGACCCAGCATGTTTACCAGGCACTCTGCAGTCCTCAAAGATGAGCTCCGAGGTGCCAGAGCCGCGCATGCCGAGCTTGTCCAGCTTCCTCCCGCTGCTGAAACCCGGGAAGTTCCGCTCCACTATGAACGCCGTGATGTTCCGAGCTTCGTCTGCAGCACCGGTCTTGGCATACACCTGCACCAAGAGTGAAACCATTAGCGCAAATACTGGACATATTTACATATCTGCATCACAAAGGTGACTTTTAAAAAGCAGCTTTTTATGAATCTCGCAGGTTTTTAAAGCATTTATTAGGTATAGATATCTAAAACTAGTCTTTATCAATGCATTTCATCGAGCATGTTTTTTCACTAAAAAAGTACAATTAGACACTCATAGTTTCTGAATATACTTCACTCAAGCTACAGAGATGAGTGAACATGGCTAAGCTACCGAGAATTAGGGCCACGCCACGTAACTAATAGGCAAAATGCTTGGTGTCTAACCCAGGGTGTTTGCAACCCCTGGAGGTATGAAAAGTACATTAAATATCCAGACAATTGAACATAATATTTTTGTTCATCAAGATTTGTATTAATTTACACCTTTTATCCTAAAGTACCTAACCTACCTAGCTAGCTACCTATACATTTACAGTGGGTAAGAGGACAAAGCAATTTTATTTAGGAGTGCAGGCACTAAAAAATTGGAAAAGGTTGGAAACCACTATGAAGAGTGTCCATCGACTGCATATATGGTGGTTACATAAAGCATGCTGATGATCTAATTGGTAGTTACTCAAAAAGTGCTTTAGGAGTTGGAATATGATTATGAGTTGGAAATGTATACTGTATGTGGTGACTTATAATAAATCAGATGCTAAAATGAAGATAAATATTATATTAAAACATTCACAGCAAACCTCCAAAAAAAAATAGAACCTCATGGGGAGAAAATCCATCCAGAGTACTAAAAATCCTGGTTTTAGCAGTATTTGTAACTATGCGCATATTAATCAAATAAAATTTGGACATTTAAATACTTGTACATATGAAACAAAGGTAAACACTCAGTGAACACAAAACAAAATTTATTTTATTTACATGGCTTGCCATGCACATTTTCCACTAAAGTTCATAGGTCAAATATCAGAATCTGGATTTTGTCATACAATGCAAACAGTACGCAGAATTTTAAACAAGTGTCTGGCCCAGGAATTATTAATTTTTGCAAAATCCACATAAATGAAGTTCAGTTTCAAACTTAAAGAATGACGCATCATAAATATAAACTACACATACATACTGTATAAGGGTTAGGTCAATGGAAAAGAATAATTTGAATGAGCACCTATGCTTCTATCTACCATTAAAAAATTGTCTAAAAAAGTTTCAAGACGTGAACAGTAACAATATTAAACGTCACATTGTTAAAATGTTACAATGAAGGTCCACATCATCAGACTGAGAGCATCTCCCACCAGAAATTGAGTAAAAAAACACATAACATGAGGAGTGGTGTTAAGGTAAAAATTGGCCGGAATGATGGGTACATCAGTTACCTTTCCTTGGAATGTAAAAGAACAGATTGCTATCCCATTCCAAGTGGCAGAACTATACATAGATAACTCAAAAATGCAGTCAATTCAGCTGTGCCACATTAAGTAGCTGTGTTGTTCCTTTCTCATACATTTAAGTAACACCTATGATATATAAAATCTGCAAATCATGAACAGCAGCAATGCCTATGTAAAGATAGCTTCAAAATTTTCAGAATGGGTTACATTTACATTCTCTGTGATTTAAAATGTTGATAATATTTTCAAATGCTGCAAGACTTGTTTCTAGAATCTCAGGCTATCCCTGGAGCATATCTAATCATATAAGTGCCTAATGCTAATTAGGACAGACAGTATTGTTTTATTCCCTTTGAGAGAATACTCTGAAACTTTTACAATCTCCTCTCTGCTAAGGCCCACTATAGTGCACAGAAAAATTGGTTTACTAAATGATTTCATTTATATATTCAAACAAGTCATATCAGAATACAAATGAAGGCTCACAATGAGGGTGTCTAAGTGAGGGCCATTGGTGATCCAAAATTTGCTGCCATTCAAGATGTAGGAGTCTCCATCTTTTTCTGCCTTGAGCTTCATGGCCATCACGTCACTGCCAGCACTGACTTCAGACATTGCTAAGGCACCTACATGCTCACCACTGCACAGCTGAACACACAAGCATTGATTATTTCAGCTATGATAATCTAAATTCTTTATTGCACCATTTTTTTATGTTCAAGAAAAAAATTCTAAAGTAATTCAGACAGTAAGACAATAAGACAAAACAGATATGAATAAAGATACAGTAAAAGTTAGAATCTAACAGCAAATACAGATGATTTATACACAAAAATGTGTACTTGTTATAGAATTTATACATAACTATACTGCACATACAATTTTTAGTTTGAAATATTAAAGGGATTTGTTCTAGGCTAAACTATATTTGTAAAATAACAAACATTACACTGGAGAAAAACAGGCCATTAATACTTTAATTCAAGCTATTGGCAAAATAAGTAGAATTTGGGTGAATATTCGTTGGACTAAAAATTGGACATTACTACTTGCCAATGCATTTTTGCAAAGTGCCTTCATATGTGTAGATAGAAATGGTAAGCCACCATCATTTCAACGTTACACAGAAATGCAATTGAGTGCCCATAAACCTTATAATTCTTCAACTTTCTGAAAGAATTAGAAATGGCAAGTTAATGAACATCTTTATGAGCTACATAATATAATATTGTGCACATAAAAAACAAGTCAATCAAACTACAATTCTCAGAGTGTGATAGTATAGCTTAACACACAATTTTAGCATAGTTGAAAATTACAAACCAACTCAAATGCATCAAAAGTATCCTCATAAATAAATAAAAATATTAAGTACCTCCAACCAACAACTTCTATGTTTTTACCTTGGGCATATATTGAAGCTTCTGCTCCTCAGTGCCATTCTTATTAATTTGATTCAAGCACAAATTTGCATGGGCTCCGTAGGAGAGACCAACAGCCGCTGATCGTTCATGCCAGGGGGAAAATAAAAACAATTCAGATAATCAAATGGTAATGAATTGATATCAGCTCTTGAAAATGAATGAAGACACAAATTAACACGGTTGCAATGATATTATTTTCCCAGGGGCAAAACGACCCACTGGTGGCTCGTCTTGCAGTCAATGTGTTAAGTATATAAAGAACTGGAAAGTATTAGATATAGGCGATGATGGGGGTCAGAATAATTCATAGCTAAAAAGCATCCTGTTGCTTTAAATGAATATCAAATTGAAATTAAACTGAAATTCGGTCTTCGAAATTCAACTCCAAATGTGAGGTAATAATCAAGAGGATACTTCATCATATTCTTGCACCATATTGTGAAATTTTTGTTTCATTTAATTTACACGCATTGGTAAATCATGTAAGATTAAAATTTAACTACGTAAAGAAATGTTTACTTCATTTTCACATTTTAGAAAAAAAATATTGTAATTCCTGGATATAAATCATTTCAAGTGATCTGTAAGACCATCTATTATAATCTAGATAATAATGACTTATCAATATTAATGAGCTGCAGAACAAAAGCACTTTGGAATGAATGTGGTATTTCGACTTATAAATATTACTTTGAATTCAAAGTATCACAAGAGAATGGAAACAGAAACTAATGCAACTACTCTTACTCAGCATAAGTTAATAAGACATAATATTATCTCTGCAAAAATTATGCGGAGAATGAAAATTAAGGAAAGCCCAATATGGCAAGTAACATCTATAATAGTCTTGCACAATCAGTACCATTATAGTCATCCCTAGCTACATCAAATTTGATGTATCTCAGCCTCAGTATATAGCGGATTGTTAAAAAATATTCATGAAAAACTCAAAGTTGAGGAATTATGGCGCAAAAGTCGTCCGCATGCTAGCAGAAGTCAGGTAGTGCTCACACAATTCAAAATCCACATCTCTGATTGGCTGGCTAGCATTCCGCTGTTTGATATCTCCCCCAACTTGGGAATCTTGCAAGCTGATTGGCCTAGAGGTTTCTTCCACCTTTACTCTCATACCCAGCAAAGATGACCATGGTCATTCAAATCAATAACATTTTATTTACATGTTTGAAACTATTTTTTAATGTCCTAATAATAACATATGCACTTATATGGTTTCATACATACTTAATGATATTATACATACACAAAAAATGTACTTATGTTAAAAATGAGAGGGTGACACTATTTTGCGGTTTTTCACTTATTGCAACTGGCTCTGGTTCCTATTAACCGCAATAACTGAGGGATGACTGTATTTGCTCTACCGAGGCCACTACAATTCTGAGGAATGCCACATCTCTAATGCATGCAAGATGCTAACTAATAATAATATCTGTTCCCTAGACTTACGCAACTCTAAAAATTAATTTGTGAAATACAAGCTCCCATAACTCACCTTTTCAAAATTCAGTCAAGATATTAAAAAAAAAACAATAATATCTTCAGACAAGTATCTATACCAACTCATAATACAGTAGCTTTAGACAATTTACCTGTGAGAAGCTTTTAATTGTAATAATTGATTTGCTATCAATGAAATAATATGTAACTCAAGACAAGCCTGAAGCCCATTTTTTATCACACCATAAATTTGATTATCTGAAGGGAGAGAGAGCTGTCTATTTATTATTTGTGCTATCCTTTTCACCAAGAAAAAATCCATCAAAAACTGATTTAAAGAAGATTCCTCCTATACAGCTTCTCTGTTGCTTTGGTCTCACACTCAAGATCTTTACAAAAGATATAAAATTGATACTTCATAAAATTGTACGCAGCACAACACAAAAATATTCATTACATAAATTATCTTGAACAAGAGAAACATATATGAGCATGATAGATGGATAAAAAAAAAATGGAATGAAAACTTGCAAAAGATACTCACTACATGCTCTGCCAATTTCCTCACACACAATTGCGTGGTCCAAGTAACCCATGCCAGAACCTCCATATTTTGGGTCAACAGTTGCTCCTAACAATCCAAGAGCGCCCATTTTCTTCCACAAGTCCTGAGAAATCAATAGAAATTTTAAGTAACAGTTGCCATCAGTGATATGAGAGAAGTGTCAAGAATTTTATTTTAGTAAAATTAATCAAATGCAACCCATTGTTGCATTGAAATCACTGTATAAAATACACTATTTTATTTTTTTGTAGATTATAAGTTCTTATTTTATCTTTTGAATGAAGAGATCAATACCTTTATCAAATTATTCCAGGAAACTCATCTGTCATGCAATATGCAGTAGGGAATTATAAAACAATGTTAGTTTTGAAGTTAATGATACAAATTTTTCAAAAAATGTTTCATGTACAACCAATAGAACATTAAAATTATAGTAATCACTAGAGTAGATAACTGGGATCTTGATCAAGAAACAATGAACTATTACCTTCATGTCAGGAATTTCATCTTCTTTGTCAACCTTTGCAGCAATGGGTGCCATTTCCTTCTGCGCAAAGTCAAACACGGTCTTGCGCAGCTGAGGGTACAAAATAATTGCCATCAATCCAGATGTATTACAGTCATTAAATATATAAATCAAAAACATTTACATAAAACAGAGGACGTAAACATTACAATGATATGGGGCATTTATATAGAACCTTTTAATACTGGCACTACAGGACATGATAAATTTATCTAAGCATATACTATATCATGCTGGTTAAATATGTTTAATTTATTTCAAGGCAGCTTTACACATCAATAGCAAATAATAATATTGCATACAAACCTGTTGCTGCTCTTCTGACAGACCAAAAAATGCATCATTGATGGGGTAAAAAGACCCAAAACGAATCAATTGTAATCTGTTGCAACTCCATAATTGAAGAACTGAATTAGAAGATGAAGCTATATTTTTGAACAAAGAATACATATTAGAATGTTTTCAAAAATCTGGAAAAGCAAAGATAAAAATAATTTTCAACACAATACAGTGCTGTGTGGAAATAAAAACCTTTGCAATAACCTAGTGCATCATGATTTAATAACCAATTAAATGTACTGAATAATATTGGGCTTTGCACAGAAGAAATGAAATTACAGTATAGGAATTGAAAACAATGTTTACAAGGGGGCTCACTTTTCCTAAGTTGAAGGGCTGACATTTTTGTGCATATTAGATCAATTTATAAATAATTTGTCTTAAGATCCTTAATTGAACATATAATACAAACCAAATCAACAGGTTTTCATGAATTCTATATTCATCATATTTTCAATGACCTTTTCAACTTGCCAATAAACTTTTCAATGCCATCCAAATAAAATGAAAACTGTTTTGATTCAAAACAATTTAAGATGTACATTTTCACTTGATTGTCTTCAGTAAATTTTCTGCCTTGAAGAGCATTCTGTGAAGTCTTCAAAAGATGAAAATCAGTCATGGGAATATGGTGTATGGAGTAGTATAGACCAGCCGAATTGCATGTTTGATTGTGAGGCAAAACTCATGATGGATAATGCCATGGTTATCCCACCAAATGCACAGTTGAACTTTTCTTCCATGGATCTCAGGTTTTGGTGAGGGTTGTAGAGATTTGCTGCCTGGAAAGATGACTTGTTGTGATGGAAAGATCTGCCTTATTTTTTTCACTTGAGGCATGAGGAACCCAGATGCCCAATTTGCTGACCTTACCCATCTTTTCTAACTGGCAGCATATAGAGGGCTGTGAGGTACTGAATTTTTCTTTGCTAATTCATGAATACTTAGATGAGGATAATTCTCCATTAATGTCTTTAAAACATCTTCATCAATGTCTAATGAGTGCCCAGGCCTAGGCTTGCCTTCCAAGCTCAAATTAACCAGAACAAAATTTTGTAAACCAATATTTTACTTGTCAATTTGTTATGACATCCTGGCCATAACTGTTGCACATTTTCCAACTTTCTCAGCTACACTATTTTTCTGTCTGAGCTCCTACATCACATGTTGAATACGTAGCCTTAGGTCTTCCATTTCAAGGGTTATTTTTCATAATTTTACTGCAATGGAAGTGATAAAATGGCTCTGAAAAATGGACAGTGAATTTTTACTTAAATTTAGACTTGTAAATCAAAATAATGTGGACAAAAGGCACTTCTAATTTAATTTAAAAAGTATAAATTATAAGACTTTTAAGCCTTCAGTAGACTGCTGAGTTTATGGACTCATTTTTTTTAAAATTTCCTCAGGAGAAAAATTATTGAATTATGAATTATACCTTAGTTTTTAAGCAATTGAATTATGAGTTATACCTTATTTTTTAAGCAATTAAATTATAGGTTAACATTTACATTACTGCAACAAAAGGCACAAAATGTTATGTTCATTGTACAATTTTCATTTTAGTGTCATGGGATTGGAATTTTTTACTTTGAGTAGTGAAAACTTATTTTCAAAAGGCCCATGACAACAAAAAACTGCAAAACATTAGTTAATATTGTACAATGCAAATCCTGCTGGTATGCTTCCTACTGGTTTTGTTAAGGTTAAGTTTGAGTTATGTTAAGGTTAGGATAGGTTTGCATTGTTAATTTTACAGAATGTAATGTGATGACACTGGTAGTCAGAATGGGTAAAAATGTGGCACAAATTTATATAGAGTTTGCATCATTATGTTCTATTAGGATGGGAATAATTTAAATACCTATCAATGTAACTCATTCTAGACTTCCAAACCTTTTCATAATAGATCTCTGTCTCTCAAAAAAATTATATCCAATGAAGCCAAAATCAAAGCTTTACAATGAATACAATGCTCTGTGCAGTAGGCCACAGTAAAGTAATCTTTGGCCAAGTTATATTTACAATTATTACTTTTACAAGTTTAATAATCCTTTCTATAGTTCACTTAAAATTTTACATGACCAAAACTGCTCAAGAAGTTAGAATTTTACAGAATTTTCAAACAACACAAAATAAAAGCAGAAATACTAAGTATTGACATAACCAGGAAGTCAGTCATATACCTATGGTGACCTACCCATTTTTTAGCTCTACAGCATACAGATTTTCTTCACACATAAAAGAACAATAAATAAAGTGTAATAAATGAAGAGAGAGAAACCAAGAAATTTCAACACTAAATACAAATCACTAGTGAGCAAATTCTTTTGACAAATTCAGTAGCTACCATCATTAGTGATGAGTGTCAATTCCTAATACCACTGATAGGGTTAGAAGTTCTGCCACTATTAATGTATATGTGTAACTACATACCTATCACTATCATAAATATTCTTTGAGCTGTCCAAAAACAACAGCAACAAAATTTGTGATATGGGTAACCACAATTTTAATGAAAGAAGTATACAAAACAGTATCAAGATAGGGAAACTACAGTTAGAACCCAAAAATATGTTCTAATATGTACCTATAAATACACAAAAATGTGAAGAAAAAATCAGTTTTAATTATTTTACACTTCAAGCTTTCATTTTTGAAGCCAGGTAAATTTATGACACTCATATAAATGAATACTAGGAATCATTTTTTGCATACCACTTATTCTTCTGCTTGTTTTGGAAAATTGAATGAAATCCATCTCAAAGGGACTGTCATGTTTTTGAGACTTTTTTTATGCAATTTGGACAAAATTTGCACCATAGATGTAAAATTGAAAGTAAATCAGATTGTACTCGTGACATTTTTTCCGTTTTCTTCGTCGTTTTCTTTATATTGGTGATTTGAGGATAAACTGAAAAAAAATTGTGTCCACACAAAAATATTTGTGGCATCCATTTATTATGCTAGGAGAGAAACAAAGACTGTTTTGGA
>VOMN01097106.1:0-23970 GCA_014899125.1 Orchestia grillus | reverse complement strand
AACCCTTGTAGCTTATTCGGGCCCACATGTGGTATATATCTTGATGCCGGTTCTTCGTCATTCCTCATTTGATTGTACGCCTGTATCTGATCTAAATTACTAGTGGTAAATGAATGTTCCCAAATGTTTCTAAATTGTATGTACAACTCTTTTCGACCTGATCCAGTGCTTCCTCACTGCCAGCAATGCACCATTAAAAATAATATTGAAAGTTATGACTGCCCTTGTGGCACATTTGAGGAAGTTTAATTAATTACTGAGGATAGCTAAGCCGGAACTCGCATTAAGCTCCCTCAGATCCAAAATAAAGAGAAATTTGGTAGCACGCACACAGTTTATTCCTAGTATATC
The DNA here is from genome assembly GCA_014899125.1 of Orchestia grillus. Taxonomy (NCBI): domain Eukaryota; kingdom Metazoa; phylum Arthropoda; class Malacostraca; order Amphipoda; family Talitridae; genus Orchestia; species Orchestia grillus. The sequence continues at coordinate 23,619 of VOMN01097106.1, read as the reverse complement.
AATCTCAAAATCAGGAATGAAATTATATTCAAGACTTACGTAAATAATTCATGGAAATCGATTGATAACTTTTTGTGAGCAAACCTGATCACAGATATGTCACAGTGACTAACATATTTTTGTTTTGAAGTAAAAATCAAATAAAATTAGATCGAGCGCTCAGGGTAAAAGCAGTTATGTAGATCTCCAAGCTGCTTCTTTGACCCACTTCGTTTTGTCTGTTACGCCTCAGAAAGACGGTGTGTCAAGTCGGCGATAACCTCTAGTATTTCAAGGCACGAAAACTTCCCATACGTTGTAATTCGTTTCTCCAATTCGGTTTTTTCAGAGTTTGCTTCTCCAATAACAAAGGGTCCAATTACTTGTAACGCTGATGAAGATTATCGATATATGTCGGAAGTTTTTTTTAAATTGATGCTTGCTTCTACGGCAATATTCAACAGGTCATTGCTCAGCCTGTGTTCCTCTTGAAGAGTCTGGGAAAACGTTTGTCTCCGTACTTGTAGTGTCACAATTTACTGTTATATAAGGAAGTATAGAAATCCATGTTATATTTGCTCGTTATATTTTGACCTCACGACCTAGTCTACTCTTTAGTGTTATTCTAGAGATTGATAGAGAAAATGAAAAGTGTGAATGACAAAGAAAATAGTTAAGTTTATTTTTCCTTTCCTGCGGTAATTTTAGGTCCTCACCGAAGTACAGCAGTTTATGTCAACTATCAGTTCCTATGGTATTCCAATGTTAGCTGACAAAAGCATAAACAACTTGATTCAATGTTCTGTATCTTTGAGCCATAACTTTTATTGCTCGAGCAAAAATTGAAGTTTCTCATGAACAACTGTCGAATTTGGTAAAGGCTTGATTGAGGGACTTCTTCGCATCAACTGAAATGTTTGTGCTTGTCAGGTAGATTGAAAAAATAGCCTAAAGAGTGGAAAAAGTTCAACCTGGGATTTTACAAATGATAGTAAAAATTACATAAAGCTATATTTTGCTTTTGTTTCTAAAAAGGAGGGAATAGGCATTCCAAGCGTACCGCCACGTCAATGAAAACAGAAGAATCTGAACCGTCAATTAACGTTTCGTCAACAAAACAAAAAGTTCTTCTTCGGGCGACAACAATGGAACTTCGAAGCACGGCTCAGCTCAGTAGGAGGTAAGTTTGAGTGAACTTCTTTTCAGCGACGAGAAAAATCAATGTCCTTTAGATCCTTCGTAAGAATTTTTCCGTTGAGGCTCGTAGTCCTAATATTTTGCTCAGCGCACTACACACGACAAAACGGGAATTTATTTCCGTTGAGGCTCGTAGTCCTAATAGTTTGCTCAGCGCACTACACACCACAAAACGGGAATTTATCTCGCCGGGACGGTTCGGACAGCTAAAATGGAATTTCGATTTCAATCCGTTTATTTTTCATGTTAGAAGTCATGGAAAATTAAATTAGCTTCCACTCTTGTGCTTGCATGAAATTCCATTATAAAAGTTGTTTTCTAATTTCGAGGAAAAGTAGTATGGTCCATTGACATCAAAATTATTTAGCGACTGAAATCTTTATTTTTACGGTGAATAAGTCCAACTACTTATGCGACAGCAATTCTAGACAATTAAATAACGGTACCTGAATATGAATTAATAATGAAAGAAGTGAGTTATAAAAAAAAATTGAACATTCAGGTATGAAACTTAATTGATTCCAGGTTGATGAGACCTCATAATCGCATAAAATATTCATTTATTAGTACAAAAATTTGACTATTTAATAATTCAATTTCAGCGATTAATTCTCGTTATTTCCAGGCTTTCGCTGCTCGTTCCACAGAGCCTGTCCCTGGCGCTGGAAATGTACCGAATTCATTGCTCCTTTATGTCGCTTTGCCTGCAAGGTCAGCGCCCGTCCTTGCAGCTCAGGACTAGCGTTTGCGGTGAAGCTCTCTAACATGTTTCACGGTCCTTTACGAATTTAGTTGTGGTACTCATATTTCTACAGTAGGTTTTTTCCAAAGCTTGATGACTGCATATGCTGGAAAATGTTAGGAAAATCAGCTGAGTAGTGTGCATAGCGTTGGATTTGCTTGAATAAAATTTTATTATTTTCAAGTACTGAAGATAATTTTAAGACACGAGGATTGTCCCTACCCGTCGATTAATATTGTTCGAGTTGTTATCTCTCCTGGTCGATTATTTTAGCTGTAGACGAGCGTTTCAATATTTAGGTGAGAATGACTCTCATGGCTCCACCAGCACCTAATGCGCGCACCTACACAGAAACAAAGGATAAAATGAAGACTAGAGGCTGAAACCTCACGAATATTGTGCAGTAATGTAACTTAACATATAGTTCACTTCCATGACCGAGTACGCTCGGAAAACATTACGGCAAGATCTAATGCTAGTTTGAACAGTCGCGGTCCTGACTCCCAATGATCACACATTTGCGTCCCAGCAACAACGCACGCGTATTCATACCTACGAGTATAACCTTGTCAGCATATCATACATCATAATTTGCGGTTAAATTCGTTTACCATTATCTGTTTCAAGAAGAATCAGTGTTAAGCTTTGGCAATGTTCGTAATATTCAGCTAGAATAATGGTGCCTGACACTAGGGTTATTTCTCCATACTCTAAATCATCGATACTTCATTCAATAAAGTTAGCAATATGTTCAGCGTTACATTTCGCATTTTTATGGTCTGTCTTTGAATGTGATTCCCGATTTTACTATGCATGAAGAAGTATTCAATAGTTTAAACAATAGTTTAAGCTTTGTCGATTGTCCATCACATCTCTGTGAGCGAGGGTGATCGGCTATCATTTTAGAAATCATAGAGTGAAGCACTAATGTGACCTGCATTTTTTATTGCTCCACTCTATTCTCACTTACTTATTGCGAGCAAATTACCATGTTACGTGTGTCACCGATTTTCGGCATAAATTATTCCTTTCCCTCTAAAAGCACAAATTTGTTCATTACAACTGTATATTCAAACCACAACGTTAATAAACATTTCGCAACTGCAGGTATAACTTTTTTTATCGTTTTACGGGCTATTTCATGTATAAAGGAATCAAGATTGCAATTGGGCTCCTTCTGACTGTAGTTTTTAATTTTAAAAAAATATACACAAAGAATTACACGATGATTTTGGTTAATATCTAACTTTCTATGCTAAGCATCAAAATAAGAGTCATAATTATAAGTTTTAACGTGACTTCCAAACGTAATAGTAAGGTTGCAGTCATACTGATCACAGTTAGAAGTTCAAACGCAACTTCAACTTTGTAATTTTAAGCCTGTAGTCTTACTGTTTGAAAGCCTGATGGTATCATGCTTTGTATGAGCATGTGTCTGACTTCAGAATAAACTAGTTTTCTTTCTTTCTTGAGCAAAACTACTTCAGTGACTTGCAGAGTCATTTCAAGTTTCAGGACAACCGTCTTTTCATTTGCTGGAACAGCCACTGCAGCCCTGAGTCTCAACACAGATCACCCAATTCGTAACCTTCGTTCCAATTAAGACAAGAATTTTATGGGGAGACGCAGAAATGTTTCAGGTTATTCAATAGTTTTTACTTTATCCGCTCAAAATCATTGTCAGTCAAATTTTTACTGCTACGTACATGACACTGACACCTAGAGAATTAGAACGCTGTGAGTACTCAAGTCAGTTCCAACACTGATGAGAACTCAAAATTTACACAGCTCTCTTGAACTTCAAGTATTTATTATTCAAACATACGCTGCACTTCAATTCATTGTCCTCAACTCATGAAAAACATATTATCGAATTAGAACAATTCCAGTGAAATGTGCTTCTACATTTGCTGACAATAGAAGTCTCAAGAGACCGCGCGCAATCTTGGCAACTGGAACAGAAAATAGAGCGGAGAGAAGAGCGCACTGATGAAGTGCAAGCGCTCCCGCATCATAATGCATTTGGCCGCACAGGACCCCGTTGGGGCGAGCAATCTCGGTTAAGCTAAATGACGTCTTCTAATTCCCGTCCTCTGAGGCGAATATTATTTCAGGAGCGTCATTTGATGATGCAGAATTACCGAGGGGCAGAATCTATTAATCAAAGACTGGCACCTGCGTCGGCTGCATTAGAGCGTTGGAGAAATGATTAATATTCCCGCAGCAATTAAGTGGTATTTGCAAGGGAGAGATGATGGAGAGAGACATAACGTGCGCTAGGGATCATCCCAAACCTTCACAAGGCACGTTCGTTAAACCTGAAAGCGATACAGAAGTCATACACAACCCGTATCTGTTTACGCAAACGGGAGCACTTTCGAAAGATTCCTTTGTATCGTAGAGTATCCTCGGAATATTTGGTAGCTCCACAATTGTAAATGAACATATACACCTCGGGTGATTATTTTTTAATAATTTCTTAAAAACTCAAACACTTACGGTAAGCGTTAGTTGTAGCTAATTTCATTCGTCACAGTGCATGGGCTGCATGCCCACTGCAGTACATGAACTGAATTGTCTTTGAATGGACTGAATGTCTGTTATGTTTAGTGATATTTTTACAACTAATCAAAAAATCTGCATCAATGATGAAAATGATCATGAGGCTTTTTAGTTTTCTCCCTTCTTGACGTAGTTACAATTTAATTTTCATGCTTATAATTTAGGTTAAACTTACAAAAAGTTCACCAACGCTTTTGGTGTCGTAGAATCTTGACTTCGGCAGAGGAATTTTCTTAACTTGTGAACACGGAAGTTTGTCTGCAATGGACACCGCCAATGGTCTCCCGGTCAAGTGAATACCAAAAGCGTCACCTTCCAGTGAAAGTGGACGTTTTTATCACAGACCTGCCTCCTTAGACACCACCAGTGCTCTCTTCTACACAACAGGGCAGAATTGTCGCCGATAGCACACACATATTATTATAACCTAACGCTGAGCTTACTCCTGATGCCTCTTTGAATATTTTTTCACTGACATTATTTCTCTCTAAGTACACAAAAAAATTAGTTCCTCGTGAATTACGATGTTTCCCAAGATGAATGAGTGTGTCTTGGCTTCAGATCGTTTCTCCGATTTGCATTGAATAAATAGCTCGATTATTGGAAAATTTCCCACCTGCTATCGGCAGTATTTACCTAAAAAAATCATGGAAATCTTCATTCGAAAGAAACGGATAATTATTTCAGTGAACTGAAGATGACCCACAACTTGAATTTTTTATTATAGATAAGTTAATAAAAAGACCAGAAAAACATACTACTAAAAAAAATACTAAAAACAAGAGCTTCCAAGCATTTCCTTTGTCTATCTTCAGTAGTCTGGAATAAAATCACACGTTTTTTATTCTGTTCCTCGTGATGAAGTTGCAGTGGTCGGCTCCTCGTGCAACTTCTATTTACTTCCCGTTTCGTAACATAAATACGTTCATTTTGTTGCTGGAAGACATATTAATGCACAGTTATGTATAAAATTGTTTTCACTCTATAAGTTTACCCATTGTTTTTCGAATAACAAGAATACCACGTGTTCAAAACCGGTATAATAATATGAGAACCTGATAATTAATTTACAAAAAGAAGTGATATTTTTCAAAAGTGGTGTAAACACACATTTCCTTTTGGCATTTTATGATGAGAAAACATTACTTCTCAAATTCACAATTGTTATGCAGCTGATATTTGAATTTTTTAATTGCCAAATTTTCTTCATGAAAGTTCTGAGCAGCAGCCAGTCACAAAATATTCGCACCCACGTATACTCGTGCATTGATAACTCATGATGATATCGAACAGCATGCGTTAGCTGCACGTCATGCAACGAAATAGAGTTGCTACAATAACTCAAGACTTACTTCGCTGAGACGGACCATCGGAAGCCCTTGTGGCGAGCACCATCGCTGTCCTCCTGGTCAAGTGAGCGGCTACAGTGTCACCTTCCAACGGCAATGGATGCCATTAACGTCCCATCTCTGCAGCGAGCAATGCTGGTGTTCGCCTCAGGAGCAGTTGACGCGTCTGTATCATAGCAGGCTGTTGTGCCGGCACTACAAGGTAACGCTTAGTTCATTTCAAATGGACTCAAGAAGTAAGGGACTAATTTTAGATATCATTCATGTTTCAATAATATATGCATGTGTGCAGACACCTAGCTAACACTGTTTCATTGAAGACGGTTGTTTAAATATGCTGTACACTGTCATGCTTGATTGGTTCCTGTAAAATTCATCTCTAATTTAATGTAAAATTTCATTTCTTTCCCGAGTTTTTGAACTAAGGACTAAGCATAATTTTTTCCAAAGTTCTAAAATTTTCGTCCAAAAAAAAAGATCAAGGATTTCTTGCCAAGTTTCGTCTATTTTTGAAGGAGAGAAAGTTTCACTGAACTTTCCATAGGTTTTACGGCTTTAATATTAGCTGCGGTACCTGAGAAGAAGAGTTTACTCCTGCTGACCTTCCTTTTCAGGACCAAATTAAATTCTCAACTAGCAAAAATTCAAATTTCACTCACGCTGCAACACAAACAAAAAATTTGGTGCCAAAAGTGCACGGAGATTAAGCCAAACATTGAAGTAACTCCTGGCGTACTCGTGCTGCTGAAATTTATTTTCATAGTTCACGTCTCCTCTTTTTGACATTTTAGATTGAGCCAATCCTTGAATTGCATTATTTTTAACATACGACAAAGTATGTTCACATGTGCAACACGTCCAAAGATCAATCGCAGAAAGTTCTAGCAATAAATATCATCAATGATCATCAGAAAAATAATGAAGACTTTAAAATAAAATAAAGGAATTAAATGTTCGGGGTAGTAAGGTTAGAAAACTCCTACCAAAATTGCATTTTTGTCGCAATAAATTTGTAGCAGTCGAACATGAATCAGTCGTTCTGAAAAAGAGCTTGTGTAGCGCATATTTTTTTCAGATATTGAAACACATTTATCTTTAATTTATCAGTGCAAGACATTACTGCAAGTTAATATTTGTGTTTTCTCACATTGCAAGTTCATTGAATATTTTCAGGAGAAAAATATAACAAATCGAAGAAAAACATTGCCTGTGCACGATGACTTCTGAGTTCGCAAATTGACTGAAATGTATGATAAAATCTACATTCACTAATGCTCAAGTATAGTTTTGAACGACGGTCTAAGGCAACATAAAAACGGAATCGCAGAGAAAGACTAATAAGAAAGCTCTACTCGGCCATCAAAATTGAGAGCTCGTTTTAAAGAGGCAACTGATTCGCGTTGAATGAGTGTACAACTGAAGATCAACTGTGCAATTGATTTCTTGGAGCTCGGGGGAAGGAATACCGTCTTTAAAATTGAAATACTAATGTAATTTGGTAGAATTATTCAAACACATCTTTAAATGAAATATTTTATAATAGGAAGCAATTGTCTTCCAAATTTACCCAGGTACAATTAGAAAAATCTTATTCTAACGGAAGTAAGAAATTTCAGATATTTTACTACCAAATAAACGAATTATGTTAAGTTCATATAGGAAGCCATTTGCATTGAAATGCCTCATAAAATAAATTCGTTGATTGAGGTACTAAGACAATACGTACCTCATGCTCACTCAAGAAGAAAACTCTAACTTGGGCCGATTCCTTTAAAAAAGGTCGTAGTCAATATTCCGTAAAGTTCTTGAAGTACTGTAATTATATGTATATACGCTACTACGGAAATGAAATCCTTGAATTTCTAGGTCATTTACAGCGCAGATTCATAGCTGATGATTTCACGGCGTCCATGGGGTGGGTCCAAATGTTTCAAAAGCCGATCATATATTACTGGGATCCCAATGTTCTGTTTATTTTCGATTCAACTACATGTTAACAAGAGGACCGTGAGAAAAAGGTCCACTCGCTTCGTAAAGTGCGCATATAAATTAGGACAGCAGGCTTCACTGGGGGGAAATATTCTTTCAAAGATTTCCTAATGAACGTCTCAAGCTGAAAGAAGTTTTTCAATTTAATCTTGAGATGCGTGACGTGAACTTTTGTAAAATTATTTATGTTCACTATCAGGAAGATTTCACCATTAGGCCCTTGCTTCTGAAGTCGAGAGGCATCCCGTATTTTATGTGACCTTGATGGCCCGTGTGAGTGACTTCTAAGTAATGAACTTCATAATTAATTTCAGCCTGGATGGGACATGCTCGGAACGAAATCCAAATTGCTCTCTCGCTTCAATAAATACCTTGTTAGTCACTATACCTGATATGGTGAAAAAAGTAACGCATAGAGAATGAGCGGGAACATCTGCATTCTTGTGTTATAATCAATATGAAAAATGAATGCATAAATATTCGAGGAAGATGAATCATTTTTAATTCCGTATGTGAGGATTTTTGTGCTAGATGTGCCATCCTTAACCTGCCGTGGTACACTGTGATGTACATTTACTATGACGTGGGAAATGAGCATCCAACTCAAACGACTTGTTAATGCAGTTTGAAGCTGTTATGGAACTGAAAAATTTGTATCGAATTTATTGATACTAAGTTATTTCTAGAAATGTAGCTGAGTCTGCATATATGGGTTACAAAAATAAATGAGCCGTTACTTTAAACCGAAACTTGGAAGTCGTGATGATTCTGATAGAAACAAAAATTAGTAATAATTTTAAGGGCGGCTTTCACATCAGTGCAATAAAAGAAAGAACTATCTAGAGATTAACAGGTTGGGAAAATTTAAGGGCAGAACGTAAAAAATGTAATTTTCATTTGGTACTGCAAGCAAAAAAAAAATCCTCAGTAAAAGACATAATGAAACTTTGTCTAGAGCGTGTGAATTACTGTTAATAATTATTTGGACAACACGAGTGTTGAAGGACTCAGTCAGTCAAAACGAGAAGCACGTCGTCGAAAGTAGTGTGTCGAAGCAAGCAATGTAGGGGCTGCCCAGATGTTGAATAGAAAATGCGAGCAAACGAAGGAACAGCTAGCGAAGTTTGCTTAGAAAAAAGAAGGTAACAAATGCGTCCTCGTACATAGTTTTTAAAGAAAACAAGAGTTGTGTAACACTTCACTTCGGTAGAGATGCGTATATGGCATCTTCTTTTTGAGTCGAATGAAGCAAATGAATTTTGTCCCGTTGAAACAATGCCGCGCAGCCGTCACCTTCACCTTGCGCAACGCAATACAAGCAGACACAAAAGTTTCTCCGGCGCTGAGCGAACTTCCAGTGCGAAGTTTTTACAAATGTTTTTTCCGTTTTCTTTGGGGAGGCATTATGTTGCCGGAGAAAATACATAGCTACATTTCTTCTCCTCTGTGTAACATGTAAGATTCAGCTTAATTCCAGTTAGGTTTAGCAAAACAAAATCATGGATTCTATTTAGTTATTTAAGCACGGTTTTTTATTGATTAAAACGATATTTTGAGGCAAAGAGCTCTTATTTTTTGCACGTTAGAAGGTTAAAAGAGCTCATACTTTATACACGTTTCGTTAGGATCATTACTGTATTCAAGTAAATGTAAAATGAAGCCCCTGAACACCCCTATAATCGCAGTACGCGTGGAATTGGAGGACTTCAGAATACTTCTTGACATTAAGCAGCTTACATCCAGAATGGTTTCCTCATCATGCATCCAATTCGTGCAGCTCGACTAGCCCCGCATTGTCCACCTAATTAACACGCATTGAAGTTCCCTTCTTCCCCTCTCCCAGGAGAACAACTGCCCGGGCAGTGCTGCGGCTGCGAGTCCGTTCCACTGAGGAGGCCGAGAGAAGGCCCGCTACAGCCGCCTGCCAGCTGGTGCATTCCTTATCTGTTGGTGTGACGAGGGTAAATAAAAGCGTAGCTATTTTGATGCGACTCGTTGAATCATCCTAATTTTTAACCCAAAAATCTTCAGGAGCAATTCTATTACATTACGGAAGTAAATCGTTTACATCCATTGGATTATTTCAGGAAATATATAAGCTATAGCTTTCAATAGCAAAAAGTATGATCAGATGAATCATTTACTACTGCATCACAATATTGAAGTTCAGCTACTATGCAACGCGAGTGTCCAGGGGATATTGCGTGTGCAAAACTACTATCCAGATAAGCGACATTCCTAACATCACAAAAAGTGATTTTTACATGTGTTTCTGAAGCAACTCGCCAAATTCAGCTGTTCTGATCACTGAATCAAAACATTTTACATATTTATTTAAATGTTAGAACTACCAGGCTAATTCTGATACTCCAATACCAGTAAGAGGTTTGAGTGGAAACATAGAAATTTGTTAGATTAGAAAAGCAACGAATGTAATTCATAGTCGTGTAACTGAAGCCTTAAAATAGTTACGTTATGTTCCAACAGTAATTGTATTTGTCGACTCACTATATTTAACTCAAGTCCATCAAATCTTATTTGGTTCAACGAAAGATTTATTGGTACACAGAAAAAACTCGTTCAGGTTGGACGGGTTTGAGTCCCTTCCAAATATGAGTAGCGTTGTGTAATTTCACAGTCGTTGATTGCGATCTTTCAGCGTATAAAATTCGAGACACAATTCCTTCACTGTCAGGGATCTAGTACACGACAAGTTGGGCTAATACGTGGATAAATAACAGCGTCTGACGAAGAACAAAGTAAAATCATAGTTGCAGATCCGTCCGTTACCTCGGCCGTTTGTTCCCTCCTAGGGTCTCCACAACCACACACTCAGAGGCCGTCTAAAAATACCGAAAACAATCAGAGGGAATCCGCGAGAGCTTCAATTCCCGCCCGAATAAGGTAGAATGGCCGGAGGACCACGGCGGCGAGAATGGTAGAAAACAGTGTAATTCTCTTGAGAAATCCTTTCGTATTTGCCCTTGTTTGTGTCAGGTTTTGAGTCAAGAGACGAACGGGGTGCTCCATTTTGAGGCTCTGTCCTCATGAGGACTTTCACGACCTTAGCCAGAGCAAATACCGACAAAATGACGCAATGTCAAAATCCAGCAGACTCTGTCACCTGACTTACCGTATCTTTTCTGTTCTCGCATCCTCCAGTTTTCCAAACTAAGATTTTTTTAATGTGCATCCACTAGTGTATCCTAATTCATATTCCATAGGGAAAAGTGAAAGCTTCTGCTCTCGATAATCAAGCATAGGGCGGCGATATCAGCACTTGGGCAGACAAAATTATGCATAATTACTCATGCTCAGGGGAAAAAGTTAGACTGAGATTGTACGACTTAGAACACGAGCTTTGTTAGGGTAATCTTGATATTCAAGGGATTTCATAGCAATATATCCTCTAAATCCTCTAATATTTTATAGTCGCAAAGTTATCCGGCTTATGAACTTTTCGTTAGTTAAATGCAAATTTTACTTAAGTAAAAGCGTATGAAGCGTTGCAAGACGTTCCACGATCTTAATTCTACTGAACTGTGTGATGAAGAAACTTCGGATCATAATACAAAATAGTACCTGAGCCGGTATTTATGAGGAGTTCTCGCCTCAAAGCAGGTGGGACGGTAGTGATTGGGATTATTTCTTAAGTTGCCGGGAAAGTCTATGTGTTTTCCTTTTTAGATTGTACCAGTAAAGTTCTGAAAACATTTGATTCAGTTCATTTTCCAGAACTGATGATGTAAGCTTTGAATTCCGAAACGTATGCATTCTTTAGATATCTTTTACTGTATTTGTTCGTATTTTTATCCTGAAAATAAGTGACATCTAAGATCAAGGCTCTGGTTTCCAGGCAGCGTGTAGCAGACATTACTTTCGAGGAGCAGAGGCGAGCTCCTCACTGTTACGCTGCCGGCGAATAATCAGCTCAAATATGCTAAACGTAAGAAGTCCGCGTTGAAATGTTGCAGTCTTATCAAATATGCTCGCGCTTCGAGTTATGAAACTCTGACCTGGCTGGATATTTATTCTACTATGCTAAAAACTGTATTATCTTGCGAATGAGATCATGAACTACGACGGCAACATGTCGTTTGCCACTGGCGTGTGAGTTTAGTGTTTCATATCTCCCTTCACCTTAGTTTCGATTTTATGGGTAATACATACTCTTACATGCATGATTATTGAACAACGTGGTCATTGGTTTAAAATAGTGGACGAAGATAAAAAGTCATTCGTGCGTGCTCTCAATTTGTTGAAGAACTCGTTTTTCTCATTTAGTAGCCTAGATTTGCACGTTTGGAAATTTCTGGACCAACATTAGATGGTAAACATCACAAGCGAGACGCAGTTTATCGCTATGACGCCCTAATGAATTTGACCACAACTACCGTACACGGTGAGCAGAAAATCCTTGGACCCAATGAAATACTAATAATAATTATCAGGGGAATTCATTCAATGTAACAAAATTAGAACAGAGCACTTACTAAGGCATAAGAATTCAATTGAATACATCAATATTCAATGAAGTTGCCCGTGGCATGCACATCATCATCGAGTCTTCGCCGGACACCTTCAACAGATGCACGGAGTGTTTCTTGAAGTATTATGGCCCGTTCCCTCTCAAGTGACTGCTTTAAAGAATCAACATTGTGGTAAGGAACGGTGGAAGCCTAGGATTCTAGTACTGACCAGTCACAAACGTCTGTAGGATTTAAGTCGGGAGAGGATGAAGGCCACATTGTTTTACTCGAAAACTTTGGGAAATGACGACGACACCATTCTTGAGATTGGTTTGAAGTATGGGAAGGAGCTCCATCCTGTTGAAACGTGAAAATCTCTTCTCTGAAAAGCTGTTTCATCTCACAGAGTATATTAGTCAAAATATCTTCGTCATAGCACTTCGAGTTGATCTTCATACCCTCTTTAACGAAAGCGAGGAGAGATGTCCGTGTTTCTGAATTCGCGACCTATGCCATCACAGAAACAGGCTTTTGACTGCAATAAACAGTTCCCACAGAATCTGGAATGGAATGATATCTGAGCTCTTAGCCAACACTCTGTCATTTAAGAATCGAATTTCGCCTCAACTGGGAAGAGTTTTTCGTCATAAGACATAATTTCCCCAGCTTGCATGTCATCCTTAAGCTCGTTGAGAAGACATGTTGCCCTGTCAAGCCTTTTCTGTTTCTAGAAATCTGTGAGGTTTTGGCGCTTTCTCATTTTCGAAGGAAACAGTCCAAGCCAACTTTTAACGATATTTGTCATCGAAGTGCTACATGTCATTCGTCGAATCAATCTCTTTGGGTTCCTCCCGGCCCTCTCGCAGACTTCCGTAATCACGTTCGTTGGGTGAACGGATCTTGGTCGACCACTTCGCTGCCTATCCTCAGCAGTGGCAAGCTCTTTGAATCTCTTCATAACAGGATAAACAGTTGATTCGGGTACGTGAAGTAATTGAATGATCTCAGAATTGGTCATACCCGCGCGGTGAAGCTTGTTCTCTTTTCTCATTTTGGAAAACAAAGACTAATTTTGAGAATAAACCTGAAAATGTATGATAGGTGATGAGTCACTTAACATTATTAAAGTCACAAACTATCAAAGAAACGGTTTGAAATCATTATTACATACAACTGAAAATTATTCCAAGGATTTTCTGTTCATCCTGTATAGTAAAGCGTTCTGCCTTTATTTACAATGTCATGAGCAAAGTAACTAAAATTATTAACGAAAAGACTTCGTTGTTAGGAATATTTGGATATATCTGCTAGTACCAAACAGGATGGATGGATTGTAAAATAGAGTGAACCATAAGACTTTCCCCTTGGCCCGAACAATCTATTTCTCAGGACAACTTTAAATAAAGCTTCCGTTTTCAGCTCTAGTTGTTCTCGGACGAGTGCATGTTGCAAGGGCAAAAATTCCAAAAGTTCATTTAACTTTGAAGTTTGGAGGGGGGCTCTCGATAATTGCCTCGAGATGTAGTCTGCGGTTAAATCGAAATCAGATTTCTATGAGCAACAAGAAAGTAAATTGAAGAACGCAAGACAAAGTTAAAATTGAATTTGGAACATAGCTCAAGGGCACGGAGAGGTTCCGCCAAACTTCGAATAAGATTTCTGATTTGACGAAGCATTCAATTGGATTTTGCCTCTTTCTTTGTAGTCGATGAGTTTACTGTACAAACATTACTTAGTAAATTGTGGTACTGTTCGGAATTACTTCCAAATATATGAAAAAGAGATTTGTCCCGTTGGTTTTAAGTTATGCATATGAAACTGCAATTTTTTTCTTCGAACAGAAAAATAGCCGATGGTACTCTATTAGTGGACGAAGTAAAGATTTTACGTGAAGTTGAATGATTCTTCAGTAAATTTGAAAGATGAATCAAAGAATGAAGAGGGTGAAATTTTTTTTAATGAACTTACTAAACGAGTACATCAACTTACGAAAAAACAAATGAGCCAAATAGGCTAGTGAAGTAACTGAATGCGACACTAGAGCATTGTTAGGTGTTGCCCATTGTAAAGTATTGATGTACACTTTGTTTTATCAAAGTCATGATCTCACATTTAAAAATTAGCGGTTCAGAACTAAATTGTTTGTAAAACCTGTTCAACAACGGTCGGGCCAAACAGTTTGAGTTTCTATTTTCAAAGATATAGTGAAATATTTCATTAAACAAAACCGTTCTTTGAAATCGTTCGTTTGAATTAAAACTGAACTGAATCATGTGGTAAGTAATTGTTTTCAGGGTAGAACAATGCATTTGAACCTTCTCAAAGGAATTGTGCGCACACATTCTTATAAAGTTTTTTTAAGAGAAAAGGCAATGCGTGTCACTTCAAAGAGCTCGCAAAGACGAGGTAACCCCCGGCGCATTCACACTAAATTCCAAAACAAAACGAACACGATTATTTTGTTATTGAGTCTGAATGCCGTCGATACCTGACCATTTTGCAAACGTGAAATTTAGTTAATAGAATATTGCTGCAACCTCGAGAGGAATTATACTCATGAAGAAATCCTCAAGCTCACTTAAGGAACAAATAAATAACTGGGTGCATTGATGAAATATAGGGCGCAAAATATTTTCTCATAATTAAGAATCCAGTCTCGGTTTAAGCAACAACAAAATCTTGTAAAACCTATAAAGTAAGCCTGTCAGTGCGGTTGAAATTATTTGGAAAAGAAGTTGCCGAAATTGTACTTAGGTCCGAGCGAGAAGTAAAATTGTCATGAAAATAATCTGGCGTATTTGTATGGTAAAATTAGCTCCATGTAACCCAAGAGATGGGATTCTTTTCGTGAGTTTCGAGGGTGATGCCACGTCGTAATAAGCAAGGCAGAATTACGCCTATAAGTCATCAAGTGTCAGAAGCTCTCGTAGAGGACGATGATGGAGTTTCTCTGGTGTCATTGGAGAGCGATAAATCAAAATTCAATTTTGAAATGCAGCTCACTACAAAAGCGGTCAATTTTATGAGTTCTTCCGAAAGAGAGTGGAGTGCTGTAGCATGCAGGAGAAAAACTGCGCTGTCTTTGCGCCTGAAATACAATTTATCTTCAAAAATTTGTCTTTATTGTAGCTCATGGGGAACGAGATATTGTAACGAATTCATTTCGAAATGCATCTTAAAAGTTCACTTCCAAACCGATATGAAGAAATTGATTGCATAGTTACAGTTAGCGAGAAAATTGTACGTATGGCCTCCAATATTAATTTTTTACGTTTCTCAAAACTTGATGTTTGTACAGTGCAAAGTTTTTTATACGTGTATAAGTTGGTAAAAAAGCCCCTAAGCTGAAGTACATTACAATAGTCTAGGTATTGTGGAATTAATATAACAAGTAAATTTTGCAAGGGTCATTGAGACAAAACTTTTTAATCAGCCGAGAACATTCTCTTTAACGTTAATGTACATGATGTAAAAGTATAGAGTTTATATTTTTTACGCACTGCAGCAATTTTTCATGCCTATTCTCACGTAAACATATGCTAGAGAATTCCATAGAATAAAATGTGGTACAAAATATGTTATGTCTTGTCAGACACTGGTCAACTCCGCAATGTAAAATACAAAAGAGCCCAGCGTCTCAATAATCTTTAAGGCAGAAGATTATTGACCTCAAAAAATTTACAAATAATTATGGCGATATTTTTAAACGTTTTGTCACC
Source organism: Orchestia grillus (assembly GCA_014899125.1). Lineage (NCBI taxonomy): Eukaryota > Metazoa > Arthropoda > Malacostraca > Amphipoda > Talitridae > Orchestia > Orchestia grillus. Next base: position 7,613 of record VOMN01097106.1, on the reverse strand, counting down.
TCAAGAATTAAATTAAAATCTGTTAAAAGATGTTGAGTTAGTTTGGTACTACAAAGACTTTACCCAGATATGGAAGTTAACAGAAGCTCTCTCGAAGAACTGTACGAACACTGTGTTGTGCACTAGATATGATGAAGTGTAATGCTAAATGATATTTTCAAGATGTTAGATACGCAGTTTACCAAAGGTGAGTACCCACACAATTCAGCATACTCAAAATAAAAACAGAGTGTGGACAATCGACCGGCCACGACAAAAGCTTTTTCATCAACCATGTCCTGTTGATGATCGATTAAACCTCGCTAAAATTCACTCGGACAAAGATAATATCGTCTCTGGAAACGCCTACTATGGAGTGATGTAACAAAAGTCGAGCTCACCGCACGTAATGGCAAGAAGAATTGGCGCAAGAACGGTATTGCTTTGTCCCCAAAGAACACATTGTCACCAGCTAAGCATGGGAGTGAATAGATTATTTCTTGGGGTGCTTTGTTTCAAGCGACACTGGATAATGAATTCTGATTAAAACGTAAATGATGTCTGGTAATTATATACAAGATTTTGCAAGAACACCTAAAGAATGTTCTTATAGACATGAAATTTAGAATTGTACAAGCACGAAGTTATGAGGAAGTGGTGTGAATATTACATCTTGGAATGTGTACGAATTATTATGTCGCCAACTGTAGCTTCAGTGTTAAGCTCTGGTTCGTACGATAGCACAGTAATATATTTTGACGCACCATTATACATTCTGATTTACTGTTTGCTCAAGTGAGTTACTCTATTCTAACTTATTCAATTCTGGCTCACCCAATGTCGACCGTACCCTCTTAACTTGTCATCACACACCGAGTTGGCAATTTTATAACGGAAGCATATTCAATTTTTAACGCAAAAGTGGAAAAGCATAACTCATTATGCATGGTTGCTTGGTGCTGTGTTTGTACAATTTACGTACCACACACGTGTACATTGTTTAATTTATTGTTTATATGCTCATGCTGGTAAATACCCGTTATTCTCTATAGTCCGAAAAAGGCTGACCAAATAAACTTCTACGTTGAAGAAAGCCCTGCTCTGCAAGCATCGACTGCATTTGGACGATCCCGGTCGTTCAGTGAGCCATTACATGACGTCATAAAAAGAGAGCCGTAGGTGTTGTCCGCGCCACAACCATTGCGGCCGTAAATTCTTTTCTTTCACAGATTTATAACAGCAGTCATTCTGTCAATCCCTTAATCAATTTGAATATCTAGCATTGTTTTTTTAATTAAGGCTGTCACATTACTTATATTGTTTTAATTTGTAATTTTAACCCATATTTACTACCCTTTTTTACGAGTTCGCTAACGGTAACAACAGCAGACACTCAGGATTAATTTTCTAGTAACGATAAGCCTTTCTCCTCCCAGGCCACGATACTGTCCTCAAGTCGCACTTTGTTGCGGCCAATCCATTGTTCTGGCAGCTCACGACAGCACATAATTTGCTAGGTTTATCGAACATAGAGAATCTTGAATGTTTATTTCGTTTTGGCAGTAGAGTAATTTTTCTTCTCTGATTTCAACAGTCTAGTCATAAAGATCATGAACAAACTAAGCAACAGCACATGCTATACCCGCTATTTATTTGACCTCATTTCAATAGACATTGTATCTAAGTCAATCGCCCTCTAACCTCCATTCCATCTCTCTAAACGGAACTTGGTACGGATATGGTTTTATTTAACGCCCATTTCTGCTCACAAATCGTGCCTAATTATCTACTATGTTTAATTCATGTATTGCTTCATTCATTACACTCATAAAGAAACTAAAAGTGGATAATTCACTGGTTCACATGAATTTAGCGAAAATGTCAAGCATGTTGTCTTTTCCTCATTAATTTTGCCTGCACTCAGGTATGTAATTTCCTCATTCCCAATCAAGCCCTCTTCTGGTTATCAGTTGTAACTTTTTTCCTCACAAAAAGCAAATCAGTTCTCACAGCTGTATCATGCCTCTTGCCACTCACATGCATGCATTCAATCTATAGTCAGCGCCGTACTCCTTTTACTACGAGCTGCCAAAAAAACATTTCTAGATGAACAGAAACATTCTCTCCTATGAGCTGAGGGCAAAGGCTGTGTTATTGGCCCTTCGGGTAGAAGGTGTAAATAAACGACCTATATGTTATTATGCCGGGCATCATTCGCTGAGATTGCTGCCCACTTGGCACTCAACGCTCGGATACAGAGAAGAAAGTCGACTGGAATATCAGATTCATTACCGAGGGCCTTCTAGTGGAGAAAATCTCACATGAAAAGTTTGTTGCATTCACGGTGTTTAAAGGTGATCGAATCGTGCTCCCAAGTTTTGAAAAAACAAGAGGCCTAATAAAATGATTTAAAAAGACAGAAACGTAATTGTATATCTTGAATATCTTGAATATCTTGAAGTTGTTTGGNGTTTGTGCGCATGCTGTCCCTTCGCATATCCGCAAGCTGTGGGTAAATAATTCCCGTACAACTAAGAGACTTGCTTTTTTTAAGTGAAAAATATTCAGAAATAAAACCTATTAAGGTTAGAAGTGTAAGAACAAGGTCATAAAGCAAGGAACAAGTTGTGTGCTACGATACCAGCATCCATGAAAGTAATTTGTACAATCGTTCATCAATTTTCCTCATCATAGCAAGCAAGTGATTAAGGGGGAAGATAATTTTCTACCTTTTTAAACTACATAGACTACAATTTATTTCATATCTTCTGCAGAGAATTGTTCCCCGTAGGAATTTTTCAAGTATGAGCAGAAGCAAACACCCTTCGGCACCAAGATATCCATTAGGCGACACGGTTTAACCAAAGCAGTGTTGGGGTGGGGCGGCGTCTCCCAACACAACAGTTACGGAGATGACAGCACCCTTGCGGTGTCAATACGCCTTCCTAAATTAAGTCTGGCAGCACCGCTCTCACCTTTTTTATGCCCAGTACTGCGGGCGCCAACAGTCCTGAGCTCCACTCTTAAGAACGTGAAGATTGTACGTCTGGCGTAGTCGTGCAGTGAGGCGCTGGAGGCAGTCCCATATCCAAACACAAAATTTGCTGCCGAATGAGATTGTTAAATAAAATGAAAAAATTAAAACACTCAGCTTTGTAGGCAATCACTTGGATCTTAAAAAGAATATAGCAAGATAAGAAAATTAGAAGTTTCATACTTCAGTTCGAACACTTCGGAGCATCTCGTTTCAGAGTCACTGCACACCCGCACGATGAGGCTATTTCTCAACGACATGTACATCGACTGCACGCCCTCAGAAAATACGAATAATAGCTTGAAAGTTTCCAGCTCACTTTAGCTCATGTGCTGTCGTCAAATTATCTTTCATTTTGATTTTTCTGCCCAAAACTTCCAGATGAAATACTTCTCAGATACCTGTTCTCTGTTTCATTCACCAATCACGTACATGATCAGCACTTTGCGATCAATATAATTACTTGAAATTTACAGTCTAACTTCCTATGTTGTAGCAAATGACATGGAGTGTGATTTATTATCATAAAATTCTCAATTAAAATCTCATCAACCGTTGTAGTTCAACAAGGAATCCCCTTTATACTTCATTGAGTGCTGAAAAATAAATTAGGTCGTTTTCATCAGGGACCATTGAAACAGGGAACCGATCTGCGGAATAGTCCGCGGAGGTGGAACAGGGAAACTGCGGATGGATGCGTGAGCGCCACAACCCAGGCAAGAATGGTAGGAAAATTACTCTGAGTTGTCACGTACAATTAACATGAATTCAGCAGAAATGAAAAAACATTCATTTTTTTCTATGCATTCACTCCAGCCTGCTCAAAATAATTTTTAAGCTGTACGACTTGATGAATGATGATTCGTACATAATTACTGAATACATGATGAATAATGATTATTTTAAAAAAGATACATCATCTGAAAACACATGGTTCAGCAGCACTTACATACGCACCATGCCTTTTTGTATACCCACATAAAGAAAAATATTCAGCACGTTAGTTAATAAAGTTTTATTTTCAAACGGCAAAAACGAGAACATTATGATAGCGTTGTTTTCCCCAATGCTCCACGACTTTTGTACACAGAACTCAGAATCAAGAACACAAACTGGTTTTCGATGGCGTAATGATTTTCATTTAGATCATAATCAAACTTTTACTTTTCTATCTTCTTCATTGGGATATTATGATCGTGTATCTTCCATCATAATCCAATACCTGGCACCTTTCACTAAAACTCTATTTACTGGCCGATCTATTTATTTTTTTGGATGTCTTGATTTTTCAATATCAATACCCTCAACCTAACATGCATATTGGCTTTTATGGTACATCATTATTTTCTTTTCATAGTTATCATGCAAAATTCAATCTAGTCATTTTTTAGCTGTACGTTACTTATCAAGGCTTCATCAATCGTCCTCCAGGCTAAGGCATCATAACTCATACTGCGCTCCAGGCCCAAGGCTAACAACAGTTATTCACTTAGCAAAATATGACGGATTTGTCGCAATGACCTCCATGATTTGGTAACAAACCTTCGATATGCAGAAAAACAGCATAAGTGAAGCCCCACTCGCCCTTAACTCGGCCAAACCCTCTACTTGAGATTGATGGCTCGCCTCTGCAAGATCTACAGCACGCATTCGACGGCCGCCATGACGCATTGCGGTCGGATTAAGGAGTAATATGGTGATGGACGACGCCGTTATTTTTGTTCTGTTCCTGTTAAGGGATGAGAGTGAAGGTTAACTTTCTTAATCTAAGGCTTGGTTTCCTGAGATTGAGAGTACTCGTGCTCTACAGCGTCTTCACTTAGGGTCGTCTCGCGTGTCCTCGTGAATTCGAAAAAGAAACTAAGAAGTTTCATCATCAATTTGGGATAATTTTGAAGAGTCACAATAACTGAAAGCAATGGAGACTTCACCAGATCAGAAACTACATTAGAGAATCGTACATAATAGCAAGGTCACAATCTGAAATTTTTACCAGTTTTTCTTCACTCTTTAGTGTTTTTTCACTCTTCAGACAAATTTTAATCTCAAACAAGCACCCTTTTTCTACCTCAACACGCTATGCAGATCGTGAAATGTATAGTCCACCATTAAATCAAGTCGCTGACTCATGGCCCGGAGGGTCATCATTCTGTACCGCTTCCATAAAATAAACAATTTAATCGGAACAATCTTATCAGACCTCTAAGCTGAGACTTTCATTAAGTATTTTGAAATACTTTCGAAATGTTTTATGGATGCAGCACTGTGCCAGCGTATCAGGGATTTCAATTAGTTTTTGAAAACAGGACTTTTAAGAAACTTAGTCTTCATGAATGAATTCTAGTAAAGATCAGATATACTCTTCGTTGTGAAATCGTTATCAGAATAACGTTTTTAAATTCTGTTTGGAAAAGCGAAGACACAATATATCCGTAAAAAATAGTTAATACAAAATAGCACTTTCTCCTAGCAAAGGTAAGTATTGTACTACTGTCATTATGGCTCATCGAAATGAATCCTGCATTTCTCCATGCAGAGTCAAACTAACTATTGAAACTCTATTGAAGAATGTGTGCACCATCATTATTACTTTCCAAAGCTAATGAGCAGCAAAATTCATCTCAAAATGAGGTGAAATATTCATAAGTGTATTTCATAAAGAATGCCATATTCCATGTATACCTTTCAACTCTCTAGAGGCGCCCTCTGAGAGTGGTTTTTACCCGGCTGCAATACGGTTGAACTGCACAACTTAAGGTCTGCTGAAGCATCAGTAAAGCAAGTGGGATTTTTAGCGGGATGCATTATGGTTCACTGCATACCTTACGAGCTCCTGTGAGGCAACTGAGATCCTTTGCGGGAAGAAGATACGCCGCAATTCGACAAGTCAAACTGAATTTAACATCACTCGTAACTCACAACTTGTGATGGCTTCAGTTCTACAGCGGTATTTCAACCTTTCAAGGGAGAGAGTGCATAGATATCCCAAGAAATAGTCTAAAGGAGCATAGATTCACGTATTTCGCTAAAATTTTATTTTCCCTATTTTTCTCAATGAAAAATTTTATTTCCGCCTGCAAAAATGAAATTTAAAATGTATAGACACTGAGGAATATCCTAAATGTCAATTGAGAAGTTTTGTTAAAATATTTAATTACTCAGAAAACACAGGCTATACTGACTTTCGCAAGCCCATTCACGGCAGTCAATGGGCAATTTCGATGTACGAGCGACATCAACTAACGGGCTAGCCCGAGAATATAAAAAACGGAATTCTCGAATGCATCAATGGTTCATTTCTGTTCGACTCATGATTTCCCTGTACTCTTCTTGGGTTTATGTATTGCTTTATTTGTTTTAAATAAATAAATAATTTTCATTCATATACCCAGTAGAATGCTGGAATGTCTACGATCGCCTGTACTTGTGCAGTAAAGGTATGATTCTATCTTAAATGTCTCCGAACATGAACCTCTACAAGTACAGTAGAGGTATGAATTTATTTTGACTGTCTTCGAGCACGCACTTTTACAGTGGAGGAATGAATCTGGCTTGAACGATTACGAGCGTGCACTTGTAGAGCAGAGGTTGAATCTGGATTAGTGATATTACTCTTCACTTTTAATTCTCACTTGAGAAACTTCCTTCCATTTAGGGAGTAGAAAATACCAGTTGGCGAGTAGCGGGAATATGTTTTCAGTTTTTCGAGTACATTTCAAGTTAAATTCCATTCTGTAAGATAGATGGCTGTCAGTGGAAATATAGCTAAGACAAATAGCTTGTAGAGAATCATTTTATAATTACACATTTTAAATACTAATATTTTTGCTCCGAACTGTCTCAAGACATGAGATTCGTGAAGTATAGCCTCGATGATGTATGAATTCCCACACCTACATAATCCACAGCCTGAATGCTAACGCACCCGTTTTTCTTAGCAGCTTTTGGCACTCTCTTTCCAAGTCTACGATCTACCAAAATTCTAAGTTAAATTTCTTAAGAAAAATAACATTGGCTCTTAAGAGAGAAAAGGGATAAAAATTGAACTTCCATTCATAATTTGCGTAATTTCTAGATAAAGTGATACATTTTACTAATTGAACGGGAACAGTACTTTAAATAACGCTACACATAGCTTAGTTAGAACAACCTAATTATTTTTTGCCCTTTTAATCTAATGAAACATTTCTGACTGAAAGTGAGCACGTTATTTACCGAGTGAGCAGTTCTTTGCCTAGTTAGTGAGCTCTTAACTTAGGGAAGGCAACAAGCGAGCTGTACGAGTTTCGCTCATTATTTCTCGCATTGCCGGCCGGCCAGCTCATTTAAGAGCACCTGCATCAACGTAAAAACTGCAGAACTTCTGAGCCCCACAACGAGCAACGAAAACATCCCTCGATCTCTATACGAGAAATGACTTGTACTTGGGTTCTGCAACGCATGGTGGCTGTACACTTCATCATACCTTTACCTCTGATACCTTTGATATCTTAGAGATGTTTGGGTCTTCACGCCTGGGCCACACTGGGGTACCGCCACTTTGTGTGCATAGTGTACCTTTGCATATCCGTGAGCTGTTGAATGAGACCGTTTCCCTCTG
>VOMN01097105.1:0-17347 GCA_014899125.1 Orchestia grillus | reverse complement strand
CATGCTTGATGCACCGTTTAATATTCAATTCTTCTCGGTCCGGGGTGTCTTCACGGATCTGGTCCTCGTGGTTTCTCTCGGTCATTTTAGGCTGAGTTTCACGATCTGTTGAGGTTGGCAGGCTTGGGCGCATCGTTAGCGTTACTAATTGCCTTTCCACTCGAGTACTACTACGCTTCTCCGTAGTATGAGTCGCAGTCTACTGATGCTGGCTACTCAAAATTATACTCTAGTGTACCTTTAATACCTCATCTTTAACGCAAAAACAGAATAATTTTTCATAATTTAACAATAATCCCTCTGGTCGGAAATGGTACATAAAACTTTTGGCTTTGATTCTTTCAGATGTGAACGGCATCTTTCTTCTATCGGCCTGTGAAGCGTTTTCGGCTCTTAACATCCAATGTTACCGATATACTGGACGAACTTTCTAAGGCTATAGACAAAATTCTGCCTACGGTGCATATCCCTGTACTGAACGTTGTTGCAACATGTTTGATAGCACCACGTTCTGAGTTAGATAATTCTAGCTTTTAAAGCTTTTGTTTATCTTTCACATTACTTTTATTTTCATTTTCCCTATTCATTTAAGCTCCGGGGGACGTCTTCTTGAAAAAATCCGTATATATCAATGAATAGTGCCCTGAGAAGCTACGAAAACTAATTTCACAAAGACGACTAACTTGATAGCGTGTCGTTTTACGCGCATTCATACGCACGTTGAAATTAGGCAATGGTTCCTTCAGAAGTACCCGTAAGATAATTCACATGATGTAGATACTCAATGCAAAACGGCTGCTGCTTCTAAAAATATTCGAAAATTAAAATTCAATCAAAGCACCAGACAATGTTCTCGCCACAATTACATGGTCGAATACTTATCATAGAGAAAAATCAACTTGAAACGCTACAATGCAAAGACCGTTTAACGATCTCAAATTTATGAGCTATAATTGGAATCCAAGGTAGAACTCGCAAGAAACACAATGAGACCTCAGTTCCAGGACACAAATCTTCCCAACGCCACGTTGATTTCTTATACACTCGAACTACTCGTTAATTCTGCTTTACTCCTAAGTATATTCGAAATTGAGTTCGAGTGGAGGCTGTCTTTGTATGTACATACATAATACACGTGCAAGTGCAAACCGGGCACAACGCGAAAAGGAGCAATTCAGAAATATCACAATACAGAACAGCACAAGTCATATCTCTAGGTAGAAGTCACCCATTATAGTATAGTGAAGGTGACTTGCAACACAATAAATCACTTTGTCGAGCGCTACAGCTACGGCTTGTACTCACTGCCCCAGTCTGCTGGTTGACGCCCTGCATGTTGATCCTGTTGACGAAGTAGATGGTGGGAGGCTCGTCAGGGTACATCTCACCGCACTCTATTCTTAAGGAATACATCCGATTTTCGAAGTTCGTCTGGAAAACAAAATAATAGTCACTCATTTATTTATAGGGTAATTATAGGGGGTGAATATGACAGTTTTGGTAACACATGACTAATGATTGAAATTAAAAAATTTTATGGGTGTCAAAGTAAAACTTTCATCATTAAAACAAAATTAATTTGTTGCAATATAATTTCTTTACGAGTAACTGTGTATCAAAAAGGTATACCAAATCAAGTAACAAGTTTAATACATACGTACAAGATTGAAGGTTAACAAGGATTCATGTGTAATTTACACAGCTAATTTAATACTTGGATGAAAGCTTACATGTTTAAATAAATTAAGCAAAATTTCCAAACCAAAAATTAAAAATGCAGCGATAGGATATCGAATTTCGCAGGGGGTAATTGTGCTAAGCCCCACATGAGTAAACAGGCACAAGTTTTTGACGATTTGAACATAACCCCATAACATTCAATTTATTGCTGTAGCCCTGGAGCCACCCCGTTGCTCCTGATACTCCAGGGTGCCATCATTAGCGAGCTGATGGGTGATCATTCTGCTGCATCGTGGCCATCCCACCTCAACTCATTGCCCCCTCGTTTCGCGACACGCATCATAGCTTACTATCTCCTGCTTTAATAGTTTCGAACTCACCCTTGCAACTTTCAATTTCCAATTTCATAACTATAAGTGTTCAAAGAGCATTTGATAGTAATGGCGGGATTTTGAAACAGCAAACTGTACTCAGACTGTTACTGAAGCTTTTGTATGAATAGAAACATTCAAATACGAAAACATCGTAGACACCAATAGTTTTTGCGTAAAAAATTTGTACGAAAAGAAACAAAAGAAATCCAGGTCGAACATTTACAGGTAATCCAGCTCTGTCGTCCATGACGGCGGAAATCATTAATTTTCGTAGCGCTTCGAAAGCTCAGATAACTCTACTCAAAGTAGCTACTCCAAGTCAACGAATGTGGGGAATTTCTTTCCACGTGCTCTCAGTATGACCTGCGTTTATCGCACTTTCATAGATTTTTGTTGCGCTGTACCTTGTGATTTTTTTTGTCGCTGCCTAGGGTATTAGAAGAGGTATTGTGGCTGAAGGCTTCGTAGCGCAGAGTGAGAAAGCCACTTCTTTTTTTACCTGTTGAAAGGAAGTGAAAATGTTGGGACGCCACTTGGGAACTTGGTTTCGTATTGCTACTCAGCGAGATGCTTATGAATCGTTTTCCTACATCTTGTGCTCCTGTCTTTCTAATTATCCTTAATTCGTGTGCCTGAGTTTTCTTACCTTTCAATTTGAGATTACGATTTATCCTTAAAAGATGTTCAGGTTTTCCAATCTAATTTGCAATGAAAATGGCTTATACCTGCCTAACTTGATTGTATTCACTGAAGATGCTATAATGCTTTTACCTAAACTTGAAATGTAATATTTGTAGGAAAGATGTAAAGCTTCTGATACTTGAAGATTGCTCAATTCTCTTCCAGAGCTTTCACCACAATAAATATCTTTCCTTCTGGGCCTAAGACTTACTTAAACGACCAAATCTTTAACAATTCTATATGTCGTTGCCTTAATAACCTTATTTTACTATTTTCATCCTATATTTCAAATTACTCCTTTCAGTGGTAATCCATGCTCACCAAGTGTGGCGAAAAAAACTTTGATAAGTTGATGTCCCGACGTATTTTGCTATATTTGACTTAACGCTTGTACCGTTGGGGTTTCGTTGTTCGTGGCCATTGAATTTTTACGGCTACATCACAGTACAATCATCGCTCCTTCAGGTCGTGCCGTTGGTGGAGTCGGTGCTTGGCACTACAGCTTGTTACTTTAAATTGAATCACCGTCGTCGTGACTGCTGGTTCTATTCTCGTAGCTGCATCAAACTTCGCGCTCACTGGGCGTGTTTAAAGGTAAATTTTGCACTATATATCCTCATATGAGGTACAATTTTGTTCTTAACCCCATGGTGATTCATTTTCTTTGCGTCTTTTTGCATCAAGTTGCGTTTAGTCGGGTTTTGCCATGGCGGTTCAGATCTGCACCTAGCGTTTAATTACTAATCCGCCTAGCTGCTCGCCATCGTCGCAGGCTACTCTTGCGAAACAATAAATCCCGTAAAACAGCTCTCGTGCATCGTCCACCATACCTACTTTAAACTTTTGAATAAATTATGATAAAATAAATGAATACCTAAACCACGTCTTTTATAACGGGATGTTTGAATTGCCTAATAAATAAACTCACAGGTTCAAATTTTCCCTTGCTTACATAAGTTTATCTTTCACGAATTCTATGGTGACTCTGAGTGAGCGTCAGAGGGAGTGAAGAAGATAGCACCTGACAGTATAAGGATACCAGAAAACCTCAACACTCAATAACCATACGGCGTTCCCAATGTTAAATAAATCGCTATCTATTTCTCGATTCATGCTACAATTTGATGCAAATTCAGACAGCTCGTCACCTGCTCAATATACCACGGATATTGCTTGGCAAAGTGAAATAATTTTTCTGGAAAAAAGTAAATTGGGCGTTCAAGGTTTGAATAGCGTATCGATAGAGCTTCAAAGCTAGCGCATCTTCATGTCCATCATCTCCAGTCTAGCAATGTCGTTTGCTTGATGTGCTTCGTCGTGCCAGGTGGCATAAGCGTGAGCCAAATTCGGTGTAGTTCGAAATGAAAGCCTTTGACTGAACCGAGATGTGTTAAAAGAGTGAATCATCCGTCTTCGGTCAGTCTCAATAAATAGGCCCAGTTTAGGTAAGCACACATCACTTCTGCTGCGAACGTTCGTCGATGGGCTTTTGTGCACGGATGCTCATGGGTGCTGCACTCCATAAAGTATTTTAACGTCACTTCGGTCATAGTGTCACTATGTTGCACTTTTTAGTATTGCAGCAGTAGCAGCAGCAGCACTATTCCAAGACTTGCGAAGCGTACGAGGTATGTAAATAGAGTAGTTAGACTTTAGCAGAGCGTTAGATCTGGTAAACCTGGTAGGTACGCAATTCATGTTATCGTCATTGTCAACATCCGCTGTCGTCAGCGAGAGTTTACACTCGGTAGAATCAATAGCGATTGGCGTAGTGAAGTAGTTTTATCAACTGTCGTAAGAAAATATGCAAAAATAGTTTTGAACAAAGGTGTACTCTCAAACATTGTTTCACTCGGGCATAGAAAAACCGAAATTTTTTATAAACAACGAAAGGGCTATGGAGATAGTTCCCGATTGATTATTTGTTGGTTCAAAGCACCGTTCTCATGAAATGTGATCCAAAGAGAGCAAAGAGAAGAAAGGACCATTTAGTACGGACTGTAAAGAACGTAGAATCTATACACAGGTGTGTAGAAATTCAGGGAAACATCAAATTAAGAAGGAAGAGGAAGAAAAAACAAAAAAAAATAGATAGCGAAGGTATGAAAATTGAAAGAGCAAAGTGGGGACGAAGGACAGAAGTCCTTAAGGCCTACCTATAGCTGAAGTAACCTAACAGTGCTCCTCTGGGGTCGCCATTCACAAAGATAGTTCACATCAAGTGATATCAAGAGATTATATTTACAGGCAATTTATGGCATTCGCAGGCCTACTCAATTTAAGACGAACCTTGCAGTAGAAAGATTTTGGGTGGAATAGATGATAATATCGAAAGAATCCGACTCCATGCGCGTTCTCAACGACGATTGGCAGTTAGAATATGGGTGAGTGGCTACTGGAGCACGGCTAGCGCAGTTGTTTGCCTGGATACAGAAGTTGGGAATTTGCGTTCAAAAATGTTCCAGCTGTAATTGTTTCTCCCACTTTAATGGCTGACGAATTACTAGTTCTCTTACAGTGCGCAAATGTTCATAATAACTTTGAATTTCAAGGTTGTCAGGGGTGGAGTATCAACGTAATAAATGAGGTCAAGGGAGTCTGGCACAGCCTACATTTCGTATCTCATCCCCTCTTCATCGCCAGTATTTCCTGGCCGTTCACACTTGCTGAAATACCAGTATCGATCCGCTTCCCCTACGCTTCCGTGATTTTTGAACGATCAGACTAGACATTTGAGTCTCCAAATTTTATCCATTGCTTTCAAAGTCCGCTAGACCGAAGTCCCGTTGATCTGAGTGTCACCTGTACTTCATCTGTCTTCTTTGACAAGAAATTCCAAATGGACAGAAATTACATATTGGTCGAATTCTTATCTGTTCAATTTTCTCATGCTGCACAGCGGTCAGTCTTAGGCCACTCTTTGACCAATACCAGATCCATTGTCCACTTCCAGTGGAGTTGCACTATCTATCGGTTAGAGACGTTTTACGTTCGTTCACCCAAGTTCAACATGATCTGGACTGAAGGTTAACTCCTGAATTAAAGTTCAGAAGCCTTATTTTTACCAGTTATTTAGTTTTTTGATACATCAATGGGTTCATGCCTGAATTTTTTGTTTTGGTCGTTTTACTTGACACCGTTAAATACAAATTTTTCGTTGCGAGCCCCGGGTATTTTAAACGTAGTACACCTTTGCTAATCGCTGTTCCGCGTCTAGTATCCCTGGTTTCTTCACGGTTGCGGTAATAGAAATGTTTTTTTTACGCCGAGTCCCAGTCGCGCTGCCCTCACATCCAACCAACTCGCATTATAATTTCGCGCGCCTGATTCACGCACCGCATCACTACCTTGGTCATGGCTGTCTTTTTCAAGGTGTATTGCAAACTATCAGTCAGTATTTTCCTTTTACTGTAATGCGCTGTTTCGGCTGCATACTTCTCAACACGTAAACTAAATTAATCTTTTTGGTCAATACAGATACTTTAAGAGGCTGCAGAATCGTTGAATTGCGGTTTCTAGTTCCCCATTGGTGGATGAAAACCTTTCGCGGAAATTCGACCTTCGCTGTAGTAACTCTCGACTATTCACTGCAATGCGTGAGAGACTACTTTAAATCACGTATATTCTTTGGTTTATTTGTGTATTTTATATTGACGTTTGATTTGACTCCTGGTTTACTGTTAAGTTCCCTGATTTGGTTCTTTCGTTTCCTCCTTTAAAGTGAATATCTGTTTTTCGTCATTTTTAATACATTTTAGTTTATCGAATAGTTTAGCCTCAAGTTTTCTCATAACACTGAGAAGATCAAAATATGTTACTATATCAGTGAAACCAGTAAACCTTTGCAGTTCACTGGCTTTTTGCCAATTACTTTCGGTCTCGTACAGTAGCCTGCAGAGGCCAACTTACAATATACTTGACTCGTCAACATTATCTCAGACACCGAGCTTGTGTAATTCAATAAACAAAATTCAAGATTACACTCGAGATTTGAAGTGGAAAATGTCAGACTTTAGCAATTTTTAATTGATTTCATACAGAATTTTCCTTTACGGAGGAAACTATTGCTTTCTTTAATTTCCCCCAATTTTCAAGTAAAATTGTGAATAATTCTATTATTGCGATGATAAAGAGGTAGTAAGTAGAATAAGAATTTGAAGCATTATATTTCGATCAAACACTTGTGTGTGTGTGTGTGTGTGTGTGTGTGGGTCTAACCAATACAAATGGGCCCAGAAAGACTTTGTCGCAGTGAGGGACTGCCCTCATTTGGCGATTGCTCTTTGGGAATAGCAAGGCGTGGTTTAGTCAAGTGAAGTGCTGGAACGACAAAAAGGGGTCGAACACATCAGTTGGAGTAGAGACGTCCTCTTAACAAGGTGGTTGTATTAGGCTACGTGACCTCGTCACGTGCGAGTGGAGAAAAATGATACAGTGCTCAGTTAGATATACAGGTAGGAACCATCACTTCTTCGGAAGGGTAAGATTTCCTTTATTTTATCTTGATACAAATGATTATAAATTGTTGAAGAACAAAAAATATTGAAATTGAAATATGAAACATTTAAGCGAACTGCTTGTGTAGTAAGCTCATGGGAAATTTTTGCATTTTTGTCCATTCTAGGTGGAGGGTTTCAACGAATGAAGTAAAGTATGAAATCTGTAACATCCAGCGATCGATCTTCACATCTAGCTTCTGCTATCTCAAACTCCCGTGATTCACGTTATCTCCTCACCGCCTCATGAACTAAAGTTTTACGATGTTGCACAGCGTAAAACTGCAGATTGTCTACTGATTGAAGGTCGATTGATTGTAATAGAGCCCAGTGCATCTACACTAAATCAATCCTTGATCAAGTTTGTTGCGTTCGATAGGTTGCGGCCTTGGGGTGTGTGTATGACTGTATGTACATCTTAATTCGGCGTCACCGATCATTAGGCTTGATGGTAGAATATCAGTGAGGTCATTGTGTCGTAGGTAGCTGATTGATTGTGTTGTATTGGGTTGAAAACCAGCTAGTCGAGTCGAAATGGTTCGTAGTCGTTCATAACTTTAGGAGCCGATATTCAAATTGTTGCAAGGTTTAATCATAGCTTGCGTTTCTTCAGTATATGTTGAAATATGATTCGAGTGTCGTAAACCTGAACGAAGGAAGCTCCCTCAAGGACGAGCCCGTGAGAAGCAACAACTCAGCGAGGGTAAACGAAACCGGTGTCTCTTCTCAAGTGAGCACAGATTCGCATTGTTTAATTTGTAAATGTACGCTGTGTTTGTGTATTGTAGGGTTTCATTTTGATGACATTTTATAACATGTTGAAGGAAGTGCCAAAGCCCTCTGCGAGAACTGTGGTGCTGCCGAAGCATGTTGATCTGTATATTAATTGATTGATTCATAATTTATCATTTAGTGATTAGCAATGCGTTTACATGTTCATGCCCGAGTCAGCGCCACAGGAGGTAAGGCTCTTCCAACGAAAAGCCTGACGACCCTCGTCTAGTCACATCATTCCAATGTATGTGTAAGGTCAACACATGAAAGCTGTACTATAAATGGTCAAAAACTTCAAGGATACATCACTGTTGCACAATTAGAGGCTGGCTTCATTTTGCCACTTACTCATTGTAGTAATGAAATTTAAAATAGTATTAATATGACTTTTCATGTGCAAAATTAAGAAATAAAATTTTTCGACAGTCAATACTTTCACTCCAAAACATTAAACTTAAGCATCAGGTACATGCCAGAAGATTGCCAAGCAGACCAGCCAATCACCTAACTACTAGAGCAGTACTCGTGTAGCACTGCATTCAATTACAATGTAGGTCTCAGTACTTCTGAACTCATACCAGCTCTTCTTACATCTAGGCAATTATAGCGACTTGAGAAATGACCAGTTCGAAGGACTTCAACATCTGTTGTGGAAATTTTTTATTTAATTTCTACTTTCATTGAAGAATGAACCTAAAAGCCTTCGAAAATAGAAAACAAAAACGAAACAAAAGAACAAGTTTTGAGCATTTATTCTTCTAAGGATCTGGTGGCTAAGTGTTGCGAGTTTCTCCTAATGAATACATATTAGCACATCAAACACCATAAATGAAAAAGATGATATTTTCCTGTTAAAAATAAAAATGAATACTCAGTTGGTTCCACAGACCTCACTTGAAAAGTGCAGCTGGTAACATACAATAGTTTTTTATCCGTTTTACTAAAAAATAAACATGCATTAGTAAGTTTGTGTTCAGCATAGCTAGTCATGATTTACTTCAGGTGAGCATGAATTGGTTTCTGATTGAAACAAGCAATGAATCCTGAGACAGGAAGCACTATTTCTGCCAATATATTATTTCATCAGTTTCAACCTGC
Organism: Orchestia grillus; assembly: GCA_014899125.1. Classification (NCBI taxonomy): domain Eukaryota; kingdom Metazoa; phylum Arthropoda; class Malacostraca; order Amphipoda; family Talitridae; genus Orchestia; species Orchestia grillus. The sequence goes on along the minus strand of VOMN01097105.1, from coordinate 8,244 downwards.
CAAATTTTTGTAACTCAACTGGCAAAATTAAAAGACACCAAATCACACAGAATTAATGATGAATTACTACACCTTTTGAAAAACTGAAGTAAATTACTAAACCAGGTAAGATATAAGCTAGAAGCAAAATAGAAGTACGTGGACAACTCACCCTAGGAGGGCCAATGATCATGCCAGTCCAATGTGACAGCAGCATGTCAGAGTCATTCTCCAAGCCCCAGCTAATTGTACCATCTCCAACACCTTTCTGCCCAGCCTCTAGTTCCTCCAGGAGGCGGAAATTCCTTGGCACAACAGCTGAAATGAAATGCAGAAGTTATTGTTCAGCTTATATAAAAAACAGTGCATTACAGAATAACTCATACAGCAGAAAATTTAAATTTAGCGTTTTGTACATCTATAAAATGAATATAAAAGCAAGGAAAACTGCTGTCAGATGCATCATTTTACAATAAAACATGAGCAAGGAAAAAAGTATGCAGCTAAAATATCATAAAATTGAATATTTCAAATTACATAGGTCATTTTCAACATACAGTAGATAAAGAGAAACAAAATGATGACATCATTCAAGAAGTACTTTTACAAAGAAAATATAATTATAACATCTGAATTTGATTATTGAACAATTTTCAAAAGATGGGCTGACTGCGGCTGCATATCATTTAAAATTAATAATGAGAATGAGAAACAGATCTCAAAATTTTGAAATCTTTTGGACAGATGGGTAAGTCACAGTTTCATGCATGGGAGGGTAGAAAAATGAAGGGGTTTGAAATACATTTATTGGTTTGGAAACTCCTACCAGCATGTTCTAGTATTAAAACTAAGAACTCTACTTGTTCAACCAAAATATTCTGATATACAGTGTGCCCAATGCTGTTCACAAACAAAGGAGGAAAGCACGCTTTAAGAAAGTTTCGCTTTACATTTGAAATAGGAGATGTGTTGATTGATAAGCATGACACAGAATTTCATATAAAAGAAATTACTAATATGTTCAATGTGATATTATTTAAGTATGGTACTTTTTCATGCTCCTGCTTTTTTGTAAAATAATGCATTTGAGAGAAGTCTCTTTAACTTTTATTTTTATTGTAAAGATATGCAAAAGACCAAACTTGAATATTTTTCAATAACTTACTATGTTGCTAAGGTGAGCATGATGTTTACTGCTTCTAGATATTCAAGAACTCTCACTTAAATTAAAGAAGTCAAAGTTAAATACTTAATTTTGAAAATCGGCATATTTGACAATTACAAAAACTTTACTTTCCAAATTAAACAGAAATCTTTAATCCCCACCAGTTTTTACAAATCATGCTAATAATATTGCTAGCAAGAAAACATCCCTCGAAAATCTTGTATTGGAGTTTGATGCTTCAGAAAAGTCTCAGCACAGGAACTTCGCTCAATTTGTGATACTTCTGAAGGTTTGGATTAAATGCCATGTCAGCCAAACAGCGAAGACATTCTGTAATGCAACGAAGATAACCACCAAGAAGAAGCTCACTAACAAATGTTGTCTCTGGTAGGATCCTGCTCATGATCTTACAAAGGTAATTTCAAATTGGATTATAGTCCTGTGTAATTGTAGCCAGAGTTAATGTTTATACTCACATTTGGTCTCGATTTCTGTCCCCAATTTTTACAAGATTTTACCAAAAAATTTCAATATTGAAAACTTGCATCCTTCATAAATCACATTCAATCATATAATCTCTCCAATGTATGAAACCAGCTTAAAAAACTAGCTTACAAATATTTTCATGCTAATAAGCCATACAAAGTTTATTCTACATCAGGCATTTTTCTCTTAAAAGGATAGAACCGGTATAAATCAGTCTACATACAAAATGTTTCTACTCCACTGTTCCACAATATGTACCATATCCACTATGCATCCTCAAAATAAATAAAAATTAAGTAGCACATTAGAACTCAAGTTAAAACTTCTGAGGTAAGTGTTTCAGTGTTTTCTACATTTTAATAATCAGGTACTGTGTTTTGCCATATGTATTGATTTGCATTCTTTCAATATTAAATTTGGGTTCAGGTTCGGTTCCATTATAATTTTGATTTTGTTTGGTTGCTTGTCAAGTTTTATTTTGATATTGATGTGATTCAGTTAATTTTGTATCCATCATCCTTTGGTTGCTTTTATTGGCTTGGTTGCTTTTATAGTTTACCCTTATCCTTAAGTCCCACCTGTTATCAATTTGATGCTTTATAGCATGCAATTTTAAGGTTATCTTTGCCTGTTTAAAGTTAAGTTCAGTCACTTCGATCCTCACATTGGCTCTAAGAGAAAGTAATAGTGACGATAAGCGTTATTCATTTTTGGTATTAATTCTTTTGTTACAGTAGTTAACATGTCCATGCTCTGGTTGCAGTTCCTCTGGCCAGGGTCGCTTTGGCTGGGAACGCTTTGGTTAGGGATGCTCTGTATCAGAGAGCCTGATAGTACCACATTACTTGTACATGGCATTTACCATTTCTTTCAAGTTACTGCTGATATCTCACTTAGTTTCATTTCTTCCTTAATTAAGGCTATTGCCATTCGTTAGTTAATGTAGATGAATTTATCTCACCCGCGAAATTCACGACCGGCAATATCACCACCTGGCAGCGCTTAACTAGTCCCACACTGCACTTCGCTGATATTTAGTTAAGTTTGCAAACATGCACTTGTGGCTTGCTAAGCAACCTTTTGCATACAGCTAGTGCTGCAAGAGCAGTTGGTGCAAGAGATGTTCCACTATCATGACTTTTCCTAGATCACAAATACTCTGAGTTTTGAAAGTAAGGATATGAGGTGTATGAACCTCACCGAACACGAGAATCCTCTTGACTCGTCAAGGCCGCACCCTATGAACTTTAAAGACGAATCCAATTCTGTAGAACTTTATGCTATGCAGAAACCAGTTCAATTTGCAAAGTTTGAGAGCGAGAGCTCGCAGCTGGAACTCGAAGCTAATGGCAGTTCTGGGGTATACCCTAAGGAAGAAATGTTGAAACAGCTAGCTTTTGGCGTGAAACCAAGCAGAGGTTGTAGATCATCTAGGTGTTCTAGGACCTTTCGGCATGTTTGGAAGCGAATTGTCAACTTGTGTGCCCTGTCTGCGATCTTGTTGTGATCTATGGAACTTGGATGAAGTACTTTTCTGTGATAGGGCCTGTCTACAGGTCACTCATTGTAAGCTTGGAGATTTTTCTCACCTCCCCCATTCATGGAAGACTTAGAAAGGTCTGCTACATACAAAATGGCGCCTCATCCTATACATACAAAGCATAAACTTTCATGTCTGGACGTGGAAGGCCACCATGAGCCATCAATGTTTTTGATCGATATTGCCCTGATTAAATTGAGATATGGTTGTGCTTGAATCAAAAGTAACCACGTTTGAATTGTGATTAACACTTGTACATTCTATCTGTGAGCTTCTGACATAACGATGTATAAAATTAGATGTTCATTGTATATATGTAGACCTGTTTGTAGCAGACTATATTGTAAGTTAGACTGTACCCAGGCCATGCGATGGTATGCAGGCGAGACGCGTAAGAAGTTGTGCACATTCGTAGGCGCCGTCTTGACGAAGCCCATGCAGAGCTAATCAAGCAACGCCGAGGGAAGAGGGTGCACGCGGTAACGAAATACATCTCTAGCTGGCGATGGAAATTTCAGAACATACTTCGAGACGGACCAACAGCCTCATTCTAAAGCTGTAAGCGTGAGAACGTGAGTCGCGATGTGGCACAACGCTTGGCACCACAGCAGAGACGGAGAGTAAATGAGACAATTTTGAGATAGCAGAGGCAGTCTGAGAGGGATAAAGGCCGAGGCCGGAGCTAGGAAACGCAGGGCGTTAGGCTGAGCTTGAAATTGGCTAGGGACCGGAAGCAAGTCCGAGAACGAGAACTTGCTGGAAGTTAGAACTCACTTGAACAAGGAACTTGGTTGTATCTAAATTAACCTCTATTAATATAGCATTAGTTTGTCCCTCATTAAATATTGATAACTCATCTAAAGCAGCTCACTCGTGGACGGTCAACCCTCTAAGACATTAGAGAGCCATTTGTTCGCTGTTCGAGGAAAGGCGCTCGAGTGTGTTAATTCGCACTATCCTCTAAGTCCCCGCAGGACTGGACGACGATTTCGAGCGCTCTGGTGCTAACTCACACCACTGTTATCCAGGTTCTTACAGAACTGAACAAAAATTTCGGGCGATCGATTCTTTGAGGTTCCCTAAAGAACCTTTAGAGTTAGGTTTCTTACATCGCGTTGCTAACAATCCTGAAGCAAGTGGCTGTATGTTTATTCCGTAAGTCCGCAAAAGTGGAAGGGCGCGGATCTGTTAAGTCACGGATTTATAGACTGGCGAAATAAAACTCTTGAGTTATATCAGTTTAATACTAGGCTGATTAGTCGTGTCTAGTCGTCCAGCAGGCTCAAGCCCCGGTTAATGGGGCGCTCATTGCTGCTAGACGTGCAGAAATTTTTGTTCCTTTAACCGCGTTAGATTGTATTTCCTGTTCGATTGCAGTGGTCACCCCAATTAATTAATTTGCGATAAATGATTAAAACAGAGTTTCATTCCTCCATCGGAGTATCGTTAGATCTCAGCACGACCTGACTACTCGGCTGGAACGCTACTAAAAAGTTAATGTGGAAAACCAGCTTACACACGAAGTCGAATACGAATAAAGTCTAAATTGGAAGAACCGAATCTACTACTCGCATAGAACAACATATAATATACAGTGGCGGCAGCGATGCCGGATCTGAATCGAGCTCCGAGGTGGTGGATTTAAATTTAACCCTTAAATGCACGCATTTATCTTAAGGATAGAAAAATATTTTGAGGGCAATTTTGCATTAAAGTAAGCCAGTAAACCCATACATTACATTTGATTGAAAAATTTCCCATTTAATTTACTACATTGTTAGTTGTATTATACATGTACAAGGCAAGACTTCGGGTTACTCCGTCAAATTGTTAGTTTGTACCACTTATGATACACGGTGCATTCAAGAGTTAAGAACAAAATATTACAAGTGAGGGTGTAGAAAGTGAGGGAAGAAAAGACGGAAGACGATGTGGGCCGACTTCGCGACGACACGCCCATGGCACCAACATCCTCAAAAAAGTATTTTATTATTTCTTCTTGTTTCGACTCTATAAGTGATACTTGTGATTACCCAAGGGCATAAAGATATTTTTCTGATGAGGTAGAAAGGAAGTGATTGTAAAGACTGTCGTGAAAGATTGCGCGGCAGGAATATTTTGCAGTACCAAGCTCATTAATGTAAGATGATTTTACTTAAAATGGCATCAGTCCAAAATGTTTGGAACATCATTCTGGGTGGAAGGTGTCGCGAGCTCACATTCACCTGGGAGTACTGGTCATAAACCACGAACCGTTACCGTCCTTAGGAATGCAGTCGCAAAGTCATAAATAACGGTTGCGTCGCTCCTGGCGTGCGAGCAATTCATTGATATGGAGCTTTACAGAAAAGAACTAGAGAATCTAGAATTTTGTTAAGTTTCATGAAATAAGGATATATATTTTTGGACTGATAATTATGACTCTGTAGTAAAATATGCAAGGCCGCTGCAGTAAGCGATTGCCAGAGTTTTCTAGACAACAGCGTAATGTTTGCTGACGTTGTCCTAAGAGTTTTCTGAAATAACGTATGAAAACATTTATTTAGTGTTTTTTTTTTTGTCTACACNTTTTCTGAAATAACGTATGAAAACATTTATTTAGTATTTTTTTTTTGTCTACACTTAGCACGAGCCTGTGGGTTGCGGATAACAATCAGAGCTCCAAAACCAAACGGTTGCATTGGCGGTCGATAAATTTCAAGCTCGAATGAACAACGATCAACCGCATTTCGGAGTGGCCGCAGACCTGGGATACGGTGAGCTTTCGCTACCAAGAAGCAGTAAATAACTCGACCACAGGGCCGAGCAGTACGAACTTCGTGTATTGAGTAAATAGGAGCCACAGTACCACTTAGCGTAGAATATCTTAGGGTGATAGGAGTATTAGGAATAGTGCTTAGTAGTAGTAGGCCAGGGGTACTTTAGAAGATTTACAAGAGCCTCGGTGGCTGAATAAAGAAGTAGTGACTCGGATGTCGAGGAAAAGTGGAAGAGAGGATTCAGTTCAGTATTAAATCAGGAAAAAGAAAAGTACGATCACTTATTTGACGGGACGAACTGGTTCGTGTACGAAAATGTAAAAAATAAAATCTTAAAAATTTAATAAAATGTGATTCTCTCTATTCCTAAAAAAAACAAAGATAAAAATTTAATTGCATTGGAAAATAAATCATGATAAATTACACTACATAAGCGAACGAGATCGTCAAGGGTTGAGAGGTCGCTTCATACCTCTCACATACATATACGAGTGCACCCATTGACCTTCAGAAGAAAGGGACAAAAAAACGATGTTTAAATTTAAACACATTCACTATTGTAATAATATTACGGGAAACCAAATTTGCAAATAAAACAAACACGGGGAACGCGCGTACATAATCAGCGAGAAATTAAAGAAATGTTGGCACAAATGACATGAGTAATCAGGTCACTATAAATAAATCGCTGGCAAAGTTACGAAGAATCTTATGTCACAGGAAATCAATAACGCCGACATCACTTCTAACAAAACAAAATAAAATAACCCAATTTATCTCGAGCTCCAACACATTCGCATTTTCTGTGAATCACTCGCGCACTTTCGTTGACGAGTGCTAATTACACTGTGTCCTAATCGCTGCTTCTTGCGTGATGCGATGCCCATGTAGCGCCCAACCAGCTGAGGCTGGGTACCGGTGGCTGCTGGTTCTTCATCTTTATATTCTCTCAAACAAGGTATTCTAACGACCCATTTGACTGTTGCGATGTTGTCGACGCGCATGTGGCTCCTGGTGGTGCGGCTCGAGGATACAACTTCCACTAACGATGTATTGTGGCTCACGGTAGCTTCCGACCATGCTCGTTACTTTTGAGGCAGAAGATACTCGGAGAGTACTAGAACTCCTGGCTGGATGAATGTTCGTGTCGCTGCGAGACGGTGTGGAAAATTAAGGGGCACTTAACTGCGGGACAATGTTGTAGGAATTGAACGTGGTAAAGTTGATTTGTAATCAGTTGCAGGTTACTTGAACGCTTACAACTCTGCTGGTTACTGAGGGCACGTTCAAATTCGTTTTAAGTGCGGGCCAGACGCTCCAAGAGCGCATCGGACCGAGGCCCTTTTTTGCAGCACCAAAACCCGAACTCCCGACCTTCAATCGCAAACCTTATACTTTGAAATAACCACGTGTATGTATAGATTGGTCGCTCTCCCATTCGCGCATTTTGTCTGCTTGCCCTATAATCTGCTTCAAGTCACACCTCCAGCGGAACCTCCTAAGCCAATCGTTATCCCATCATGCCACGCCAAGTTCCCAAAGTCCCGCCGTCAGTTCTCTGATGAATTTATTTTCTTGTCAAATTTGTTAGAAATTCCTCGGTTAAGTCATTGTTTACTTTCGATGATTTTTCTCAAAAGTGATTCCCTCCGAGAACGACAGACCTTACTTCACTGACATTTTTTGAGATTTATGCGTTGATCTACGAATGAGAGCTCTCTACCCGTTAGAATATGGTCAACGTCACCCGCAAAGTCTTTTCGTTCTTTCTAAAATTACTTTTCCAATTTTCCTCAACAAAGTTCCTTACCAAGAAAGTCCCATACTCCTAATTTCACCACACTTACGTCAACTAAAACTTGTTAACGTAGATGCAATTTAATGAGTAAAAACGCGGTAAATTATTTCACATAAATTTCCACAGACGAAGCGAAGGTCGGAAATAAATTTTAAACGCATGGAGGGGATCAAAATCAGTTGAGTTCGAAGTAAAATAAAGCCGTAGAGTAACGGATATAAAAAATTTCTGTACATCACCAGGACACCTTGAAAATGTTTGGGCCTTCACGCCTGGGCCACACTGGGGTACCACCGCTTTGTGTGCATGGTGTGCCTTCGTATATCCGCGAGCTGTCGAATGAGACCGTTTCCTTCTCCCGTCTGATGATAGTGAGGCAAGAGAGGCCTATCAAGGATGGTTTGTAGAAAGTTATCCAACTTCTTCTTTAAGACGTCCAGGAATCAATGAATTCTCTCGTATGTTTTGCCATAGAGTTGAAGAGTCTAGGTCCCATTACGGAGAAAGACTGTTCATG
>VOMN01097100.1:0-30431 GCA_014899125.1 Orchestia grillus | reverse complement strand
CTACGCCTGGGGAGGGACTGGTCACTACGCCTGGGGGGGACTGATCACTACGCCTGGGGGGGACTGATCACTACGCCTGGGGGGGACTGATAACTACGCCTCGCTCTCAGAGCAATGCGTGTGCTTGCAGTCGTTCACGGATCTTGTATTATTTTAGAGTAAAATAAACAAAGTTGGCTCGGATGAGATAAAATTTACTGCTCTAACTTATCATCCAGTTTCTTTGTGTTTATGGCAGTCGTTATTACGGGTGTTTAGAGTAGAATATGTAACGATGCTAAAAATGGTACGAGGTAAAATGCATCTACGCAATTCACAAATTCAGTTTCCAAGACTTCTATTAGCTCCCAGGTTACTGCTGCCGTACACCTGCGCTGGTGCTGCCTCATCAGTTTGTTGCACTGCTCTAGAAATGACATATTATAAATTTACAAATGACTGAATAGACACTTTTTGCAATATAACTAAAAACTGTCGAAAAAATTAACTGAAATAGAACAAATGTAATTATAATAACGGTAATGATTATGAGAATATTTTCCATAATGCAGAATACATTTAGTAAGAAGAGTATTGCGAATTATTATTGCAATAGTTTATTTATTATGTAATAATTTATCTGAGTCATGTCTTGAGAAGCCCATGAAACGAAGCTTACAGCTCTGCCCGCTAAAATTCCACGTTCGGTGACCAGCGAAATCCCTCGTCCCAATTCGTTCATTTTTCAAATCTAAATGAATCATTAGTAATGAACTGTAATGAGCAGCAATGTTCGTTTCATAGCTAGAAAGCAATCCGACATCTTAGTATGGGAGCGAATAATGAGATTCACTTGTAAATTGGCGCTGCTAACCACACCGAACATTCGTTTTCGTGCCAATGAGGACAGCGATGATGACGCAGCATCGGTCGAGGATGCCAATTATCCTGTGATTTACCGAGCGCCGAGCTAAGGAGGGCTTCTTCGCACGCACCTCTTCAGCAGCTGCTCTCCATGAACTCATTAACCAATGAGGCGACGGCAGCACAAAATGCAAGTCCGAAAAGAGTAAACAAAAGGAGCGAATTCAGAGGACGCGATTAAATGAAGCGTAGGACAACTCCTAACGAGGCGATGAATGAAGTGAGGTCGGCCGCGGCGGTCTTGAGACGCACACAGCACTAACTTCGTCTGGCGTGTGTCGTGAGACTCACACAGCACTTACTTCGTCTGGCGTGTGTCGTGAGACGCACACAGCACTTACTTCGTCTGGCGTGTGTCGCGAGACGCACTCGGCCCTTAATTTGTCTGTGCCTTATTGCTCTGGGTGACGTGTGTCTTGAAATCAGTTCCATGAGACCCGGAAAAGTATTTCGTTTCCTCCTAGCTACTTAGAATTCACTTTTTACAGCATTATGCTCCTCGCTCAAGTTTTAATTGTACATATAGTAATTTAGGTATGCAATTCATAATAACTTTTATCCATGTTATCTGAAAAGAATTTTGAGAAGAAAGTGGGTGAAACGAGATTTTTACTAATCATTTAGGCATCGTCTTAAATTAGTGCGAGTCAAAAGTATACACACTGAAAATACACAGTGTGAGACAGTTGAAATCAATGTAAAAGGTGGCCCTAAAGAATAGGAGCTATGTTAGCTAGCCCGCGTGAAGTTTGTGGTTACCAACTCACATTCTTAGAATACCTGTAGTCGAAAATATCTAAGGATTCCGAATGTAGTAAAAAGTAAGTGTATTGTCCTCATCATTAATTTCTTGGATACTTAATTTATTCATGACTATTAATTATTGAAGTGAGACGTTTTTCTGATACGATTCTGATGTTCACAACATATGTACCAATTCGAACGCTTCATTTGTACACGAGGTAAACTATATGAGCATGAATCATTTTTTACAATTCCTAGAAAGAATGTATGACACCTAGAGAAAGAAGAGTTGGATATGAGTAAAATATCTATCGATGCATTGTTGGAAAGCCCTAACGTTCAATGCTTTGATGAGTGGCATGCGTACATTCATCATTTGATGAAGGCCGGACCAAAATTGATGGCAAGAAGGCCGGAGCGTTGCACTAAATGCGAGAATTACAGCCGCTCTACAGAACTGTGCACCTGGGGTGCTTTCCACCCGTCGTCCTGCCACACCTGTAGGCCTGCCACACTGGTATGCCTGCCACACCGGTACGCCTGCCACACCGGTACGCCTGCCACACCGGTATGCCTGCCACACCGGTACGCCTGCCACACCGGTATGCCTGCCACACCGGTACAACTGCTTCAAAAGCACTTGCATTTTGCTGTCGTCGAACAACATTTGGCTCAAGTACACAATTACATTCCTAGTTAATAACTCACACATTAGTCTATGCTTGTAAGCACTTGCAGATTACTTTGTTATTTTGAATGTTCTCCGTAGGGACCAAGGTGTGATTATTTCCCTTTTATTGGCAGCAAAATTTTACGCAATTGCCCATTGTACTTTTGATTCCATGTCTCATATCATCATTTAAGTCAAACAATATTGAATGCATAATTTTTTTCCAAATTATCTAAAAAGGAATACTAACGTTGTTTTAAATAACAGATAAATTCATCTGAATTCTAACACTCTGGTTATCATAGACAGTATATACCGTGTTGTGTTCTTCCTTATTGATCTCGGGCGAGTGAACACGATAGGCTTTGATTCCTCTGCTTTGATGTTTCTGGGAAGCATCAGTCAATACGACTTAAGAAACTTGATATTATCTGAGAATAGAACCTCTCATTTTCTGTGCAAAGGACAATGAAACGTGTCAAACAGAACAAAAACACGATTTTCCTACGCACGAGTTGCTTTTCAACCTTTTCCTATCTCTAATCGCTGCTTTATTTTATTTATAAAGCATTTTCTCCATTATCCTGCATCACAGGTATACTAATGATATTGATATGTGTCTGTTGTATGTACTTCCCGAAGCTTGGTATTTAAAAGGTATTAGAAAGATATGCTTGGATTTTATAAACTTTAACCGGAAATTCCTGTTGAATGTTGATAATGAGTAAAACTCATATGCTTTTCGGTGCACATTATTCATGTACAAAGATTCATAAATAGGTCTGATGAAACTTTAATGCCTACAATGGGCTTTGTTCAACCTCCGAGTTGACTTCAATGCATGAGAGGAACCTGCGTTTATTGAATACGGTTGTAGCTCTCGGGAATGGCTGCTTCTACATTACAGTATTTTTTATAGGCTACCCTAGGCTGAGAAAAGAAGCCACTCGGGCCTCGAAGCTGTGTCGAGTTCACGTGTGAGGGGACAACAGCTGCCTCCTAGAAGCGATCGCTGCTTCCACGTAGTTGATTTGATATCTGCGTACATACATGGAACATTGGGATCGTGCGCTGCTAAACTTTTTACTGCGCTTGGTTTATCATATAGTTGATGTTATATTATCATTAATAATTTTGTTATTATTGTGATATTGATCTTCTTGCATTTTATCATCATTAGCATTCTAATTAGCAACAGAAAAAGCGTATACTTTTTTTGGATATGAGGTGAATGCCTTTTTTAGGTAAGAACAACATGGAGTGTCGTAGAGCGCATCTGGACTACGCTCTACGTCTACTCCTGTGAGGTGCTCTCCGTAGCAACGCTCTGTTACCTACGTTTATTCTTCATCATTGGATAAATAGACGACGCACTGCATAATCATTTTTCAATTGATAGAGCTTGGCAAAAGTGATGTCGTTTTATCATCGTTAGTTATCACGTTATTTTGTATATGGGACCTATTACATTAACTAAGATGCATTTACCGAAAAGCTTGAACACTCGGTGTTCACGCTTACATTTTTTAAGCGTAAAATGAGGTCAAATACTACTCTGTTTGGAATATTTCATAAGATATTTACTTAACTCTCAATACACAATTTACGTCAGTATTACTTCAGTTCATCGGATTACTAGGTTGCTGGCTATAGTCTCTTTTCTTTTTACTTCCTGAGCCAAGAAGAAACACACGTGCGACTGGGTTGTGATGAGGATGAGGATCGTTGCTGATGGCTGCCAAGCCGTAGAAGTGTGAGCGCTCATAAATTGCTCCCTTAAATTACAGGTCCGGGTTTACGGCGAAACAACCGTCAATCTTCCCAAGTTGATATTTTACACGTTTACGCTACTCTGGCCCTCCTCAATCGTGCGAAACGTCAAGCTGAATTGATGCCTGAGACTTGGTGTACTGTGAGCAGCTCATTTCATGTTGGGCACCCAAATTTCTATTGATGCAGTCTGGTACTCAGGGCGGGCATTGGTGTTCTGGTTATTTAAGGAAGGGCGCGCACTTCAAATTTTAATGGTTTGTTTTCCTCAGCGTAGCACAATTGTAGCGCAGCTGAGCGAAAATTTTGCATCTTGTTTCTTAAGAGGGAGTGAAAAATGAGTTTATTTGTTGGAGAATATCATATATTTCTTGGTGTCTCTATATTCTATCAAACGTAAACCAGATTATCAACGTAGTTAGAACTTGGATGTTTTTAGCCATTATGGCTATTCATTCATATTTCATTAACAAATATGTTACTCTGCCAAGAATGTCAAAGTCTTTGTTTCAAGGTGCTACTTAGTTTTTCTCTACAAGGGACACACTTTTATTTTGTTAGAAATCCTCTCGCTTGTTCATTCCATCTATCAACAAATCTTCCTAAGTCCAATTGAATGAAATATCATTAAATGATCAAAACTTATGAGACTATTTTACGTCCAAACCCAGGGTAACTCAGGATCAGGTTATTTTACAAGATTATTTATTGACGTATTTTTCATCTATCTTATCTATTTTAGTAGGTAGAACGCTGAAGAATCCTAGCTGCATTTGCCCCATTACAGCGGCATGAATGGGGGATGCTTCAGCTCCCGTCTTTAATACTTTCCCAAGACCCGATGGGACTTCATATTCACGCTATGTTTCAAAACGGCGTCTGAGGGTTTAAAATGCACTCAGCGTGTCAAAAGGAAATTAATTCCTGTAAAGTTAAGCTCAGTGGGTTATAAACCATTTCATAATTGTGACTCAGCTATTCAGGACGTTCGAGAAAAATTTGACAGTAATTCAATTCCTTTATTTTCAGATTAATTGGAGGTATTTACTGATTCCACGCGTTATTTAGAAGAGTGTTTATAGTTCATTCATATACGTGATGGTTACAAGAATAACCGACAGGAAACTACCTGGAAATTGAAAAAGTATAACCTTTATCATAATGATCCGTGCCGGTTATCAAAATATTTAAATTGTGGATGCTGCTCAGTGCTCTTTTAACACTGTAAAAATAATCTTTGACTTGTTTACAGCCAAAAGGATGCATCTCGTGTCATGCACTCTAAATTTCCTCAACATGTGATGGTTTTCTAATGTGTTTCCAGTACCTCCGTATTTTTTTCACAAAAGGTCTCAAGCTCAATTCAGATGGTCACGTTTAGTTGCACTGCAGTTAAGTCTTGGGAAACATGGGTTACAAATGAATGACGATGTACATGGCAGCAGGATTTAAATTTCAATAATACTTTTGGGAAAAGTCAGAAATCATTATCGGATAAATTTTACAACTCCACCAGTCCGAATGCTTTGGCTCTTAACCCACTGGATCTGACCCCGGTGGTTTGCCTACTGTGTATGGGGCGCGGTTGAGAAAGAGACCAATCACCGTGTCAGTAATACTGAAGTCTTGTTGATCAAGAGAATTAAAGCAGTTTTTGAAAGCCTTTGTAGGGAAAATGTACAGGCAGTTTGGTCCAGGTTCTGGAGCCGGACCAAGGCTTTGATCGAAGCTAATGGTAGTTTTTTCCAGTGAGATTCATCGATATTAATGAAATATCTGAATCATTGAAATATCTCTACGAAAAATATTTTCGACGTTGCCAAGCACTTTTCTTTTTTCAGTAAGAAACTGTCACATTTATTTTGAAGCCCCAGTACAATATTCCTTACATTAGCGTTCGTAAAAATAACGTCTATAATTTGTTCGTATGTTTGTGTTACTTCCACGTAGGTTATTTCTCTGTATAGCTTGTTTATTTTGGTTATTTTATTTTGCAATACATTAGAGTTGTTGAAAAATTTGTGCTTTAAGTTTTCCCCGAGATCAATAATAGAATTTATCGTTAGGTTACATTTATCTTGGTAGAAAAAAGTTTATAGTTTGCTTTTTTCATTCTGAAAACATTGTTCTTATTTTATCTGAAAAATACTTCCTACCGATTTAGAAATATTTAAACGAATTCCAACCTGATTTTCCAAGCATTCCCCTCCTTCAAAATACATAACCTCAATTTTACGCATCTATTAGGAGGTTGTGAAATTTATAAATACTTTGCCTGCATGCGAAACACTCCTGTAACCCATGATCTCGTGATCGTGTACGAAGTTGGTGCCGTGTACGGACGCATTAGCGAGCATCTCCGAGGCTGCCGAAAATAAAAAAAGAGATTTCGTTGAAGTCTCTTGTTAGCTTTCTGATCTAGCATCTATTTGACGAGGTACTAATTTTGTCACTTTTTTTGCTTCAGAGGCGAAGGTTTTGAAGCCTCGCGTGTCAAAGAAGGCTTTCAATCGCTTCCATCACTCGATAGTTGGTAAACCAGTAATAGATTGTTGGGCGGCCACGTCATCGGCCTTATTGATAGATGACTTCTAGATTTGGACAGCCACCCACATTCTTGTTTTGGTTTCATCATAAGAGATTATGGGGTACCTGCACGCTAAGTTTTAACGACCAGGTAATGGTCCACGAGAAGCAGTAGAGTTCGCTTCTGTAATTGGCAGAACACACAGTCTCCTTGTACGTCCGGCCAACGAATCGGAGCGTGTGTTCTGCAAGAACAATTTTTGAGAAAGTAATGCGTTCAACGTTTGTTTACTTAGAGTTCCTTGCCATTATTGAAAAAGGATCGAAAAGTTCGCGCTCATTTATGACAGGGTGAACTAATATGCTCTTGAGTCTAGTTAGCTTATTGTCGTTAGATTGTTGAACCAGTTGCCCAACTTGATTTTTCTTGAATAGATTTTCGCTTATTTTTTCGCGTTTCGCGTAAATCATGAAAGGGACATTAAACATATAATTCTCTCTGAAAGAGCAGAACTCTTAAACGAGGACGTTAAGGCTTGAGACTGCAATTAAACACTTATGACTGTCCAACATTTCATCTGCGGAATGATGTGCACCACAACACCAATCTGCTTTTCTATTCCCAAATCTTCTGAATGGGAACACTTTGTGTATAGAAAATTGTCAACGATGATTTTCTCAGCTTCTCCAGAGTGAACCTGTGATATTTTTTAGTAATAAAGAAAGGTTCTTTGGTGATGAAACTAAATACTGACTTCGAAGTTTACATTATATAATTTTCATGACGAAACGCTTCTCAATCACAAACTATTAGTTTACCACCTCAAATTTCTTATCTTATGAAGCAACGAATAATCAAGTTTCTCATGCCTACCTGCGAAAAAAATAATCTGGTGAAGCTTGAGCCTCTCTGCGTGTGTTTTGTGGGCCATGCTCACAAGAAGACGTCGTTGCGGTGGAGGTAATGAACACGCTGGAGGTGTTAGGAGTTTTTGTTAGGGTGCTGGGCAGCCGCCATGATATATCGAGGCGATAAGCTCACTTGGTAGGCTCCAGATCGGCGTCATCATAAGCTCGGTGTTGTACGCGGCGTCTGTACTTTGACGCTGCGCACCTCTTGCGCTCTGTCACTATCTCCCGCACGCCTCGATGGGGCCACCGGCTGCCACTGGATAGCCCGCCTCTCCGACGTGTTCCCTCCACTTGGACACGTTTATCCTTTTCAGAATTTTTTCAAAATGGATAAACTTGACGGTTAACTCTGCCCATCACACTTTTTGATGGGCTTTACTCGACAGAATGAAAGATTTATGGATTGTGTATAAAATAAACGACACAACGATGTATTTGTGCGTATTAGTTGTTTTTGTTCACTATCCGTGTCTCTTTAAATTTAATGCTGCTAATTAGGTAAAACTAATATGACTTAAAGCATTTGCAAAGAATGAAGTCTATCAGCATCTCAGCCTGTTTAAAGTAGTTGTAGGCAGTAAAAGTGGAAAATAGTAATTTAGACTGTAAGAGCTTAAGTAGTGAAATAGTGAAAGTAAACTTATTCAACGATCATCTGAGTGATCGCTCAACTGACTTACATGGAGGAATCATGTTTGATTATTTTAATGGAATGTATTGCTTCCACGTTTTTAAAAAGGTTGAGTGACTTCATGCACGAGTACTGATATATATATATATATATATATATATAATAACTCTCCCGACTGTGTTTTTCGTTTATTTCGGATTTTCAGTTACCACTGGTAAAATGCGCTTGCTATTGAAATAAGGAGACATTACAAAAATTCGAAGGATTTGAAAATTTTCCTAGGTTGTATGCATAAATGTACGACATAGCTTATACTTTTCGTAAAATTCAAGGAAGGTAATACAAATGCAAGCAATAATTTCCAAATGTAAACATTTACTTCAAACTAAAAATTTAATTTGATAACGAAGTAACGTGCTTCACAGAAGGCACATTACACATTACGGTGGTTCCAATGAGCATTCACGTACTGCGCTACTGAAATACGCCATCTCAGATGTGTATTACATCCCACTTGTTATCTCTTGTGTGCTCGTATTAATGCACTCCGATATCTTTGTCTGATATCATTGATACCACTGATATCCCTGTCTGATATCCCCCATACTCTTGATATCCCGGTCTGTTATCTCTGACACTCCTGATATCCCATACACCCCTAATACCTCGGTGTAAAATCCCTGATGCCCCTGGTATCCCAGTTTGATATCCCTGACTCCCGTGGTATCCCGTTCTGATATCCCTGATGTCCCGGTCTGATGTCGTTGACACACCCAGGTCGTCTCTGGCGAGTGCATCTTATCTCATTGCGCGGTGTCCACCTACAAATGTTGAATTGCTGCCAGTGCAAGACTACATGTTGCGCAATGTTTACATGGGCTTTAGCGTTGTACTGCTGGTGTAGCACTACATGTTATCCCATGTCTACGAGGGCTTTAGCGTAGCGCTGCTGGTGTAGCATATGTTACACCATGTCTACAAGTGCTTTAACGTAGTACTGCTGGTGTAGCACTACATGATATGCCATGTCTACATGTGCTTTAGCGTAGTACAGCTAGTACAGCACTGCATGATATGCCATGGCTACATGGGCTTTAGCGTAGTACTGCGCGGGTGCATACCTACATGTTACGCCATGGTTACACATTACGCCATGCCCACACGTGTTCTGTGTATAGCTGCGTGTGCAGCGGCAGCCGTTCTGTGCCATCCTGCGAGTGGTACGCAGAAGCGCACTTTTTGCATTAAGACGCTCGTCATTACTAGGCTTGTTGGACTGCACCTCAAGTTCATTCAACTGAAGTACCCAAAGAACTTTTATCACATAGGATAATATTTTTAGTTTCATAATATTTGATGGACTCATTTGGAGACTTCATTCATTGAAATTAGCTTCCATCCTGAGATGATGTGGAAGTACTCGGGCATGCTATTTGTGAACCCGGTTTTCTTCAGTTGTTATTTTTACCTTTTATTTGCACTTCAACTGATAAAAATACAGGTAAATGTGCAAAACGATGATATTTTCCTTGTTTTTCTAAGACGCGCCTAAAATTATCTCATAATTTTTATATTTCTGGTATTTCTGATGCGATGTATTCCTACCCTCATTCACGCTTGGAAAACCACTCCGGTGAACTGGAGTACTGGGAGATCACTCTCTAGCATGCGTTGAAATTACTTTGTTTATTCACGGCACTGCTCCTTAGAGAACTGTGCTTTGTTTTTTTGTTCTTTTTATTTTTGTATTTTAAGATTTAAAAAGGACTTATATAGTCCTTAAGTTCAATTTTTAACGAATTTATTTGATTTTCACGGATTGAAAACTCAGTTGACATGAAACTATTTGGAGTAGCAACATGTTTTTAGTCCGTCAGCTTTAGTCTATATATAACGTTTGCAAAACATCAGATGCACTAGAAAACAGTATATGGGCATAGTTATTGGTCATATAGTCGTATACATCTCGGACAATTACATCTTTTTCTAGTGTTTAACTTCTTAGAATGTTCCTATGAATGTAAAATTCTTTGATAAGTTTTTTCGTATTAAGAAATATGTATCGTTTTAGCTCGTACACAATAATTTTAGTATTTTGACCGCTTCTGTTCCATCGATATGGTAATAATCTCATGATATTTCGGCAGATATTGAGAGTGAATGCTACCCAGCCATACCAATCACGGATGTGGAGACAGCAAAGCAGGTTCCCTACAAATCTGAAGTTCGCTGCTCATCGCCGTCACTCTCAATCAGTCCAGTGCCAGAGGCAAAGACGTTCCAGTCTTCTTCTCCTACTTTCAGAGACATTATTGACTCTAAACCTTGCTGGGAAGACTTTCATGACGGAAATGTAGTTGTCCTAAAAACAGAAAGTGGAAGTATGGACATAGATAATGAGGACTCGGGTGACGAAAATAACTGCGATTCTGATGATGACACCGACGAAGAACCTAACACACACGACAATCTTCAAACATACGACTACGAAAACATGTTTTCTCCCAAGACATGGAACTCAAAAAGTTCTTTCGACATCAATATGTTACTAGGGCTTGAAGACCCTCAAACTGAAGAAGTGATAACCGCATCCAACAATTCAATTGCCAGTTGTGAGAGCACCCGTTCAGCTTCCAGCGATGATCAGGTTTCTGAAGAATCTCAAGTAAAGACCGTGCATTTAGTATCTCCGAAAGAAATTTTATCTCTAAATGATGTGGCCAACGAGTCTGTCGATACATTTTCAGTCAAGAACAAAAAAAACATGATAAATACAGCTCCAAGCAACAGATGCGGGGTTGTCAACAAAATTGGAATCCATACCCTCAACAGAAGCGACATCGAGCCGTCGAATAAGGTAAGATTAAAGCGCAAACTATAATATCTCTCTTCGAATACTCTAAGTAATCTAAGCTTATGGCCAGTGTGTCATTATGTATAATAATCTTCGTAAATATATTGTCATATCTGTCGTTCTCTCTTATTGTACTGTCTTACACGGTATCCATAGGTGTAGTCGCAGGAGTGTAAATATTTTAATTTACCTATTTTTCCTAAAGCAGCAAAAAATTCACCTCAAGCTGAATTAGTTACATGAAACTGGAAGGCTGCAGCTAGGCTTGTCGCCCGCCTTTGATCGAGTTAGCTTTGCGTTGACGCTCTACTTGATTAAGTAAGCTATCAGGCGTTATCTCCAGACTACTGAATTGGTTAGCAATCGGAGGTTTATCTGGCGACCACCGAAAGTACCCAGCCATTGGCGTGTAACACCCTCACTTAATTGAGCCATTGTGCCATCGAACATATCGTCGTGTCTCGACTCAACAGTTCAATTATCTCGACGACAACATCTCAAGATCTTATAAACCGGCTGCCACCATCGCGATGCCGCCGCCTCCTGGGCGTTCCGAAAATATCAAACACATGACATTTGTGGATAGATTTTGCAGAGATAGTGAGTTTAAGGACACTTATTCTGAACTCGTTTATGTCACCGTTTATTTTCTAGTTTGTATGTTTAAAGCTGGAAATATGCTCTTTTTGTTTACAGAATTAGTTTTGCACATTGGTAGTGAAACGAAATATTTTTATTTCAATTATTTATGCTCTCCGACTCAGAGCCTTGAATTTTCTTAAATGAACTTTTGTCTCAGAAATTTCACTAATGCAGTCTGAATGAATGGCAACTGCATGTTGCGTACGGAGGAGAATATTTTGAGTCCTTGAAAAACAATGTAAAAAGATAAAAAATAATTTTCAGTTTACTTTTCTGAGCATATCAAATGCCAACTACGAAGAAATTGTGTTTGTGGTGCTGAGATCATAGTTTATACGTATATGCCATAATAATGGAATTACTTGCTCGGATTTCTGTTAGCTATTTAAAATTTTTAATTTTGATGAGGCATTGATCCTATACGTACATATTCGGAACCCGTTAAAATTTTATCTTCGAGAAGGTTATTACGAAAAATCTCAAAATTTCCAAGAGTATCTAGGCAAGCAACTCATAATGATTTTTCTAACTATGGAAAGTTCCTATCAATACATGGATCCGTCCAGAGGGTACAAATGCTCATTCATGAATATTTTTGTGTCTAAGTAATTTGCAAAATAGATCATTCAACACATAATTTTAGCAACTTGATCCGAGCGTATGATATCGAATGCTGATTTGCACTTAATCAAGATATAATCAAATCTTCTTAATGATGAAAGCAAAATGATGAGTTCTCGCTGAGATATAAAGTACGGGTGAAAAAAATAGTCCTGCTGGAGCTATTGAGCTTTATCAATGAATTACGTGTTGCCTCATAAGATGGCCGTGTTTACATGATAAAAGTTGCCTGATGACATCGAATTGAGTTGTACTGAAGCTAGAGTGGAGGGACCAAGATTCCTGTTCTCTTTCTTCCCTGTGGTGACACACTTGCCCACGACCACCCAAGCCATCGGATGGACTGGTTTCTCCTCACGTCATACGTATCAGTTTTTATTTTTGCACTATAATGTACTTTCAAATTTCTCATCACCAGCATTTTTTTCACTAATATTAACTGTTTCTGTCACCTATGCAGCGATTTTTGAGAGCTGCCTCAAGGTGCATACATGAGCGTTATCGTAACTAATGTTTTTGTGTTTCATGTTATCTATAGCGTATAATTTGTACTGATTTCCTATCGTTATGTATTGATAACGAACAGCTAGCTTTTCAAATCAACCTCTGCGCATAAAATCAGCAAAATATTGGTTATTTGATACCACTAGGTTCTTGCATGCAAGATACTCTTATTTACTTTACTCTATTAATTCGTACCATACCTGTTTACCAGAGTATGCCTACAAGACCTATACACATCCGTTCTTTCTTCAGGTCTGATCCAGGGCATGAAATTCAACGATTACTACTCCTTGTTGCGAATTTGCTAATTGATCATTCTGTGCTTATAAAATCATTCTCTTTCAGGTTGTGCATCGTCAAATTATTTTGCCTTCATCATCATCTTGTGTCTCCTCGCTTCCATCGTCCCACACGACGTCGTCGAGAGGACTCTCCATTTCCCTGCCGTCTGTGTCTTCGTCTGCGTTAAGAAAAGTGACCTCTTCTGGGTTCGGGAGTGCGTGCGATAATAAGCATAAAATAAATGTTTCCATGGCTGTTGCAACAAAGTCTGGATCTTTGCACAGAACCTTCTCTAGTGTGAAACAAAGTCCTTTTAGAGTGCAACAGTGCAGTACATTTAAAAACCGAGTGTCAGGTGTTAACCAGAACATCAATGGTGAGAGTGGCAATAATGTTGACCGAATGCAATTGAGGATTATGGACCCTAATGCTGACGAAGATTTGCTTTCGAAATGTGACGATGGCGACATGAGCTTTTTTAACGGGAAATCTGTGCAAGTTCACTCTTCATCAACCTCAGGTGAGTGTTTCGAGTATTCAAAAATGAGAAAAACATTGAGCTGTCTTTTCTAGGTACATCTTTTCCGACGATAAATTCATCTTCTATTACCACGTATTTCTTGCTGCTCATTATCTATGTTACTTTTTCATTATCTCACTCTGAAACAGATGAGGAAGTAGCAGCAAAATATTTTTTATAAAAACTTAAGACCTATTATGTAAGCTGCTACGTTCTTAGTAATTAGCAAGTTTCGTAATGTGCATTAATTAAATACTGTGTATCTGTATAGGATAATTCATTTTATGAAACATTACCTAAATTAATTAAGAATAAACGAAATTGTACAATTGGAATAGCGTGTGAGAGTTGCTCGGTGACGTAGTTGTTAGGGGCTAGAAACTGTGTATATTTGAGCAGTAGGTTAAAAAATACTGGCCTTTGATCAGTCTCACCTTATCAAAAAGCTTGCGTACTGATTTCCTTAAAAATGACGGAGGTTGCCTTTACTGGAAGGCTGCAGAGTTGAAATACCTCATCTTGGTTTGCATAGTCACGATTTACTAAGTTTTTTTCTCGTCCCACAGCTTCATCGTTTACTTTTCACGTTGCACTATATAGTAACTAAACTTGTTGACTCAACTAAGAACAACTTGTCTTCAAATATATATTTATTTTCATTTTTTCGCGTAAAAGGTTTTTGTGTAATTCTGTCGCTTACATCGAAATGAAGGTTGTCCAAAACTAAGAAGCTTAACTAAAAAAACAATTCAGCTCGATTGTTGAGAGTGACTCTTGCATCATAGCGAACTAAACTTCAGGGCCTCATAACTTGACGTAAAGCTCCAGTCAGGTGGAGGTTGATTGAATAATTACTGTAGTCACTTGATGGCATAATATGTAGATCCTCCGGTTGTGATATGGTAGAAAGACGAATGTAAACTAGAGTTAATTAACTTGATCATCGTTTTGAGGAAGTGAACAAACTAAGTTAAAATAGACCCTCGCAGCACCGCAGAGACTATTCCTGCGCACTGACGCCTGGATCAGATGTTTCGTAAACGGCAGGAATTTTAGATTTCCGCCGAAGTGAATCCTATTTTCAGGCGGCATAAAGCAGATTTCGAGCTGGACAACATGATGGCTGGTTCACATTGAAATGACGAATAGAGTAAGGAATCAAAAATTGAGATATTGAAAGAGAGTTTCTTGAAGCTATATAATGGATCATGAACTCCTTGTAGTTTTGATGAGTTTGCTAACCGAATAAATAAAGTAATGGAAATTTGTCTCCGTATTATGAATGGCATGCATATTGAATGCGATCAATAAATCATAGAGTTATGTTCGAATACTTGTGATGGACCTTGAATTTCAGTTCAATTTTGTACGAAATTTTTTGATTCATTTTAGGATTGAATTTGTAACGACAGTTTGACTTCTGCAGGTTGTGTTCATGACGTCACCGTCTGACGGACTCACTGTCTAACGTCCTCCTCGTGTCGCGTCCCAGCCACTGAGTTGTCAAATTAAGTTCAAATTAATTGAAATACTGTCGTAACTAAATTGATCACTTATTTCTAACTCTCATACGTGTACTCTAAATTTTCGATTTTATCAGTAATGCTGTGGTTCAATCGGCACTTTTGATTGTTCATGCAACTCTAACTTTTCGGCACTTTAAATAATGGCTTTTAACGAAAATGATTATATTTAATTTCGAGGTATAAGTGTAAAAATTACCTTTGTTCGTTAACTATCTCAGTTATTACCAATATTGAGAAATCTCAAAATATCTTGCTTCATTATAATGAAGGAACATGTTTTGCAGACTTTGTTTACATTTTTAATCAACCTAATACCTGGTTTCTGATGACAAGGGATGGACAATTTCACTTATGCAATTTCATTGGGCGCTAACAGTTTTATTGCTTGCTAGGGAGAAACACTCTTTCTATCAATAATATTTTGTACATTATATCACACATCTTCGCGTCTAATACTATGGGTGGCCGATTAGAAGTTAATTTGAGATTATTTATTGGAATGAGATATTTCAACTCGCATATGTAATGAGGCTTTTGAAAAAAGAATCGATCTCCATCTACATCAACGAGACAATTTTTTTCAAAACTGGGTCATTAACACAAATCGTTCCATCTCTTCACAGCCTAACTTCTTCATCTTTTTTCCGGTGAGAGTTCTTCTGAATACACGTTCCATGTTCGCCTCAATGCCCAGCCTGCTTCATTCGCTCAGACTTGCGCAGACAAAATGCCAAAACACAACCTGTTATGAGATCAGGCATATGAAAAATGTTGGTTATTTTCATACGTCTCCACACACCTTTGAATCAAGTAACTCTGGTGTATGTACAATCTCTCTACTCTACACATCTATAACGTCGCTATCCAAAGCTCATACTCTACCGGTCACTCAACCATGTATCTATATTTATCAGTATCACACTTTCTTTGTTAATCGCATTTTCAAGCTAATATTGCTAAGTCATTTTATCCGTATAATCAAAGCACTTCTACAATGCAATCTCCACCATACTCTCTCAAGACACCAGTCCTTTCTCGCATCTTCTCATTCGCAACTGCTGAGATTCCCTTACGTAATCTGAGAGTACGCACCCGCAGCGCGGAGCGTCACATTGACTAGGAGCCTAAGCCGGCATTCAACTTCGTTTTCAAAGTATAGCATCCAAAGTATAATCCGTTAAATATTGCACCTTGCCAAGATGGCACAGACGCGGGAAGACGTGCTCAGACAGATTATAAGTGAGTGTGAATGGACTGAGTACGACAGGATGTCGGCGCTCTAAGCAACGATCGAGTCCAGTCGTCTGCGCACATCTGAGTCTCAGGGATGTCTACTGATTATTTAACCTTAGAACTGAACTTCCTTGTATTGAGTGCTTATATCTCCGGATAATCAAATAAATGCATAATACTACAGACAGTATCGCGATAGAGAGTAGGGCAAAACTATACCAATGTATAGGAGAGCTGTTATGAAATTGCGCTTGTATAATAATTTCATGCTTGTATTACAATTCTGGATTTAATTTGGAGACATGGTCCAACTATTTAACAATGTAGTTTAAACGATCGGGAGATTTGTGTGTTATTCGTCCCAATAATTATGAACTTAGATATTCTGAGAACAACGATAGTCTTCATATACAATGGTATTGCCTTCTCTGAACTAACATCACTCTTGAATAATCCTTTATTGATACTGTATGTCAGTGTCATGATCACACTTTTGAATCTTTATCGCTATGGTATATCAGTGTCATGAAGACACTCGAAATTCATCGTAGTTATGGTGTACCAGTGTCACAAAATTCTTAAGATGCGCGTAAGAAGATACCACAAAAGAAGCAATCTTACTTGTTTTCGGTTATTACACCTTTCCGTATAACAATTCGCATTCTCACCGAAGGAGATATTTCGGGATAATAAAGTGATTCTAAATGTATGAATCCTCTTCTTGTTGCGAAGTTTTGGTCCTGCAAAGATGCACCCTTATTGTAGATATCTCGTACAATATTTTATCGATATGTACCAAGCGACTATCAAAGTAGTTCGCTTCGTTTACTCATATGTTAAATGAAGTTTACAAAGATAATTAATTGGAATCGCTTCGGAAAGTTACCTAGCCTGAAACGTTAAGTTTCACGCAATTTTTGTGCTATCAAAATTGTTGCCTGGTTATACTATTATACTGCTTGTTGATGTATGTAGTATGAGACTCACCAATGCCAGGCTCTCTTGCCTGAAAGTTAATGAAAAATCTGCGTCCTCTTTTGCTTCAAAGTTTTATGCCAATTCTTTCTTTTATGTGGCCACTCACCATTCTGGCTGGGCCTTCGCCTTACCGTCTAGGTGTCTTATTCGTCAATATTCTGTTGGTGATATGTGGTTACCCCCTCTACGACAAGGGCCATTTAAACTTGTCGAGTATAGGTTAACCCATTTTTTTGTAATATATGTGATTTTTTATGTGTATGTATTTCATTGTTATTTTAAGTATTCACTGACGTGAATTATTGGAATTACTAATGATAAACGTAGGATTCTCACTGACGGACCAGGAAGAATGCTAGTTCTATCGAACCATAACCGCAGAAAACTAACGTTCACAGAATTTACTTCAATTAGTGCAATTTAAAAGAGGCGCCACAGGCTTTTGATTAGTACATTCATGAATCTATTACCAAACTTCATGAAACACAAATGCTCGAAGAGAACATGATGATGCTTCGACGGGTTATATTTCTGAAAATGTGGTGAACGATCAGATGCTTTGAAAAGACTTATGTGGTACCCATTATTGCATCGAATATTTTAATGGGTTTTTGTTACGGCAGGTTTCAGCCTCCCTCCGACCCCCCCGTCGTACAGCAGCAGCGACAGCGACAGCAGCGGACTGTCTCCTGAGCGGTCGCAGCCTCTGTACGAGTCTCTGTCCCCGCACCTGTGCAGCCCCAGGCGCTCCAGCGGCCGCAACACCAGCAGCATCAGGCACCCCATACACACCCCTCTCATCTCCTGCCAGCCGGTCTGTGGTGTTGCGCTCTTACTTTCTCCTGATTCCTAATTTTAGTTCAGTTCTTCTTATCTCCTATCAGCCGGTCTGTGGTGTCGTGCTCTTACTTTCTCCTCCTTCCTAATTTTAGTTCAGTTCCTCTTATCTCCTATCAGCCGGTCTGTGGTGTCACGCTCTTACTTTCTCCTGATTCCTAATTTTAGTTCAGTTTCTCTTATCTCCTACCAGCCGGTCTGTGGTTTTAAACTGTTGCTCTGTTGTACTTCCTGCGTAGTTCCTAATTTTTTGGCTTCAAGCGCGCTTCTCTTCGCCTTTGTAGTTCATGATTGGTGTTCTCTACTCGTCTTCGTGGGCCCATCAGGCAAACACGCTTATGAGCCAGAATATAAGCGTTGAAAAGTGGAATGTCTTGGTGCATTTTTCTATCCTTGTATCGGTAGTTTCCCTATTGATTGGTATTTAATATTGAAATAAACATTGGGTATTGTTTAGATGTTGCTATAGCTAAATTTTGTTTCAGTATACAGCGGGGCAATTTTTTTGCTAAATTGCATTTAAGATGTAAATTAAATTTAAATTCTTATGAATTATCCCTAACATTTAACGTCATCGTCCCGGGCTGTATCTCTCATAATCAGGGAAAATCCCTCAAAAATTGCATAGTAAATACTTTTCTTGGATCATCCTGCTATCTAAGGATAGCACAATGTTCTTCTCTGGCATGGTTGGTCCTTCCGTCCGTCTCAAACTAATAGTCAGACTATCAGCTAAAGCAGCCCGTATCAGTGATACTGAAAATAGCATTGTTTCATGTTAGAGTTACTGTACATAAGCGGGAATCTTAAAAATTCAGTGTGATTTGACCCGCCATTTTTGGCGGGGCACATCCGCCAGTCTGTTTATAATCTGCTGACTACCGAGTGGGATCTGTGTCATGCCTACCCACTCATTTTGCTTCACACACACTTTGCGAGGCATATTTTCTAGATTTCTTTTATCGAACAGTCAACCAGAGTTTCAGAATACAACATAGCGAAGCGTTCGTGTCAAAAATGTGTAGAATATTTTAGAAGTAGTTTACCAATAATGTTTTTCAGCATGTCGGGAATATTGTATTATTTCTATGTATGTGTTATACCTCAGTATGTGCCGTGGAGGAATAGGGAATGCACTGCACAACGGACACTGAAGGCCTCTGAAGGCCTCTGAAGGCACTGTACTACGGACACTGAAGGCCTCTGAAGGCACTGTACCACGGACACTGAAGGCCTCTAAAGGCACTGTAGACCGGACATAACTGTCGAGTGATAGCTCGGTTCGAATGTCGTTGAGGTCATTCTATGGTAATCGGCGCGGTGCCGGAAGGCCACACACGCTCCCGTTCGTCATGCTAACTCCAGTTTTCTGCTTTAAAACTACTTATGCTCGTAACTATTGTTTTGGATTGCAATTTACCGAATAACTTTTGTTCTATGTCGACACAAATTTATTAACTTTGGGAAAAAATATGACATTAGCTCGCGCATATTTTACTCTTGACACCATTTCAAAGTTTAGACCTGCCAAATTTGCCTAAGAAAGTAAATATTCTTACAGAAAGGAGCGACAGGGACGCTTCAATTGACTGACGAGGAGAAGCGAACTCTGGTCTCTGAAGGCTATCCAGTCCCCACCAAGCTGCCACTGACGAAAGCTGAAGAAAAATCCCTGAAAAAAATTCGAAGGAAGATTAAGAACAAGGTAAGCAGCGTAACGGTCCTCAGTGGCTATGATGGTAAAAAACAATGTCGTTTTCATGTCGTTTCTGTAGTGGGTGGGTCATTACAAGCATTCCGGCCTAACTTTACTCGAAGATGCACAACCAAAATCGCTACTAGTAACCTGATAATTAGTCATGGTTCGTGACATGTTAATGTTTTTTGTTTTACGGTCAAATCCAACATTGCCAATTTTTTTAAATTGTTGTTGACATTTTGGAAAACGACTTATCGTAGCGCTATGACTTTAACGGGTTGATGCACCCATTACAAACAGATTTAGATTCAAGCTATAGATGAACTATCTGCTCATTGCTTCTTATGTTATAAATATTATGACGAACGTTGTGATGCTTGTGCGTGAGAATCGATGACGGTAAGTGAAACTGCTCCTTTTCTGTAGACATTCTTTTCTCTGCTCTACAGAGGCGTAGTGGGTAGTAATATTAGTGTTGGAGGTCACCCAACGCAGGTGGTAGTCATACTATCTGTTCTTTGACTCGCTATGCTCTTCCTATTTCACGTGACTCGCATGCCTGTGCGTGATTGATGTCTGACTTCGACTTCATAGAACTTACGCAGAAACCCAAGGAAAAGTAACTTTGCTCTTTCCTCTTGCCGCGTTCTATTCTTTTTCAATTCAATGCTTGTTTCACGATCGGTGTTGGGCTTAGTTGTTTTTCGTAGGTAGGTCTCTTCTGACCTTTTCTTCACCACATGCCAGCCTCTTCATCAAAGAAAGTCAGGGTTCAGTACATTCAACTTTCAGTTCGAGCATCGTTGTTTCTATTTCTTTATGCTTTTCCGGTCATATTTTCATCTCTTTAAGATGATTAGCTACTTCTTTTTTAGCAGTAGCAAGCCACATCAACCAACGTCTTGAAGTCTCATACTTTTGTTGTAAAAGTCACCCTAAATTTTATTGAATTTTATTGTAATGATGCCATTAATTGGGAAGAAACAGTGAATAAACCATGAGCTTATTCACATGATTCTTCCTTGTTTCATTTAATGTTACTTTTTAATTCTACTATCACTAATATGCACTTTGAAACTGAAAACAACACCTTGTGGAAATTTTCTTCCTAAAGTTCTAAGGAAGAGCGAAGATGAGAAATGAGATAGTGTTTTTTCACCTTCAGATCTCGGCGCAAGAGTCCCGTCGTAAAAAGAAGGAGTACATGGACCAGCTCGAGAGGAGAGTCGAAGATCTCGCCGAGGAGAACCGTCGTTATCGTCGTCGGATGGATAACCTCTCGTCAATTAACGCTCGTCTGTCATCAGAGTTGCGTGCTTTACAGGAGACGGTGGCACGGCAAGAGAAGAACGTCATTAGATCTACTCCCCAGGCCACTATGCTCTGAAGTGACTTTTGATACTTCAGCGCCGTATGGGTGCGCCTTGATGCAACGCCCCGTGCCTGTAGATCACAGGGCTCGTAGTGTACATAGAAGCTAATTTGCAGTGCAGTTAGGAGTGCGAAAACTATTATTACTTCATCTACAAATCTTTCGTACTCACCCTGATGTGCCCATACGAAGTGGATATTCATTTCAGTACACGATCGGTACTCTATTATCCTGATGTAGTAATTTAGTTATCGACGACAGTATGTTTTCCCGCAAAGTACAATGAGTGCCTTCTTAATACCGACGTATTATTAGAAAAAGTAACGAATTTAATCATGCAGACTAGACTTTTATACTGGGTATTAGTAATATCGTGAATTCATTCCGTTTCGTCTTAACGTAAGAGTTTTAGGTTGAGTATAGGGTATGTAATTGAACTCAACGTGATAACTTGCTGAGTACAAGCGAAATGTGGTGCATTCAGACGATTCCTGCTCGCTCGTTTACTTCTGATCTCGCTAAAAAATTTGGCTTCTGGTAAGGTTGGCTATTAAGACCAATCGATCAATCGCAGCATCTTTAGCTGGGCTCAGTAAAGGACTTGAAATACCAGTACAAAAGTAAATAATAAAAAACAAATTACGTTCTTATAAATGAATTACATCCCCGATGTTTTAATTGCATTTCAGCTCAGCTTCATCGGTCATTTGGNTGTAAAATATTAGTTTATTTCATATTTACGTAAATGATCGTGTTAATGAACATTTCTGCTATTTAAAACTTGCTTAGAGAGTGGCTTCCTTCTCTGCGTCGGTTGAGTGGCAGCCCCAGCGGCTGGGGAGAGTTCGCTGGCCTCCTCCACCGGGTGGTCTTGCTGCCTGGCCCCATAAACTGCTTGTTCGCTTGGCAGCTGCAGTTTGGCGTGAACGATATCCTTATAATATTTTGGCTGATTCTCTGCTATTTTTCTCAATAAAATAATGTTTTTACATTTATTGTGAGGAAGATTAGTTAAAACGAAAAATGTAAGAAAAATTTCTTGTATAAGTCAATAATTAATAAGCAGCTAGCTAGCGTTCGTTAAGAATCTTCTGCCATGCGGCTGCAAATTTTAAGATATAAAAATTCCATTATGGCTTTTAAAAGTTTGCATGGAGACGACAAGTACTAGTATAGATGCTTGTTAGTCATTATCATTCTGTCGAGCTCACCTAATAAATGTTTACTCCTCTAAATAACTAAATAATAGGACATGTAACGTTGATGATGAATCTTGTAGAACTTGCTGCGTTCATGCACTTATTTAACTAAACTACACTGCGCACTCCACAGACTCTCCAGGTCAATTTTATCCGAGAAGACTGTCTCATTTACTTTGTAATTTTTCATGATTATCTTTGTAACGAAAGGGCTATTGATTGTTGCGTGTTTATAAATCGTGATTGTAAACGAATGGCATGTATCATTAAGGTTGTATTATTGTACATTGTGTTATCATCGTACCGTAGGAGCTGTACTCTAGGTAACTTCTATTATAATTTAACAATGGGAAGTATGTAAAGTATGAGAAATTTTGTAGGGCTGTCCGCCATCTGTTGTTTTTAATGTATTCCTCCGTGCCAGGTTAAACCAGAATAAAAGCTTTTGGAAAAGCAATGGCTTGTCAATAATTTCATTATTTCAGCAACAAGGAAATCACTTCATTATGATTTCATCCACGATAAATGTGTCACAGGAATAAATTTAACAGTTTTCCTTTCTAAAATCACACTGTAGTTGGAAATTCCTTCGTTCACTGAAATAACTTAATAGCAGGCACAGTTTATTGAATGAGTCGTAAACTGGTTGCATTTGCTTCAAAAGTTGTGAGTTTTCATTTCGTGTCTTAGATTATGTCATTCACATGTTTTGACTGCACTTTATAATAAACTGTTTATGTGACTGACAAGTGTTGATGAAAATGCGCATTTTCTAAAATGTACTGCCATGGTTCGTAGGTTACAGTCTGCAGCAATCTAGTAATCGTTTATACGACGCAGCCTCTTATCGATGGAGCTTATTATGATTAGTAGACGCTAGATTTAGAAAATATATCCTGTGCTTTCCTATTTAAACTTAAAACTTTTGTTTTACACAAGAGAAACAACGGAAGTTAAAATATAATAACAACATCCTTACAATATTTTAGTGTTGACTATCTCAATAACATCTGTTCATTTCATCTACATGAATTGCTTTTAAGATTACTGTGTAATTTTTAAGATTACTCTTAGTGCTTGGCGCTTTTCATTGCACCAATTGGAATGAAAATCGAGGTGCCTCTTATGGTCTCATTAGTGAATGCCTCATGAACCCGATCCCAAAAGTTCCGTTGCGTCTATCCTCAGTAAGTTATCTTACAATATTTCACTGTAGAAATTGCGTCCTCTGGTCAGACGTTATGTTAATTCTACCGAAGTAGAAGCCTGTGTGGTAGGTATGAGTGGAAGTTGTACTCGTTGTAGAAGTAGATGTGTCCGTAGACCTTGAGAGCTGAACCTTCACGAGGAGTGTTCAGTACTCTACCTTCTGGCGTCGCGGCTTGGGCCTGATGGCGTTATGCGAAGCTCTTCCGACTTATGTATAAACCTTCACTACGCAATTCATCTCCAATGTTAAACAAAAATCATTCTTAGCGTGCTATGGCAGAAGGAATTCAGCATTTTAGGGAACCGTGTGAGTTACGATATGTTGTGCAGTGAAGGGTTATTTCAATTATTCTATCAAATTTGGTTGATTAGTCATAGTGCTCTTCGCTCTAGACCTGCAACACTCTGATCTGGTGTTATTAAGTGAGTGAATATTGTCATGGGAAATGTAAATGCATCTTCATGACGCGAAAATATAAAATTACACTTTAAAAACATGTTATCAATATTTGTAATTGATGTTGTTAGCTCACCTCTTTTCGTTTTGTCCTTGAGATCTTAAACTTTTTTCTTTGCTTCCTTGTAGTTTTCTCCAGATTCTAGGACGCTAACTCGTATTTATTTGTATTGTACTTAATTTATTTAATTATGCTCTTCATAAATTATTTAGGAGATTTCAAATT
Source organism: Orchestia grillus (assembly GCA_014899125.1). Taxonomy (NCBI): domain Eukaryota; kingdom Metazoa; phylum Arthropoda; class Malacostraca; order Amphipoda; family Talitridae; genus Orchestia; species Orchestia grillus. The sequence goes on along the minus strand of VOMN01097100.1, from coordinate 6,116 downwards.
CATCGGTAGTATACGTTACTTTTAGTAACCATATTTATGTCCTTTTGTGTCAGAATTATTCTCAACATTCCTAGCCCATTGTGTGCTAACCGAAAAGAAACTGTACTTTATTTTTCTCTAAGATTTCTGTGCAAAATATTGCCCTGTGGCCCAATGACTCAGTGAACATCCATGCTTCCAATGACAAGGCCCGTAAGTGGAGCGTGCTCAGCTGTCCGTAAGGTTTTCTCGGAACTTGTTGTCGAGATGTTACGTCGCGTTCTGTTCTTACTAAATTATCACCAAACTCAGAAGCGACGAAGCTGGGAGACCTTTCCTAAAATTGACATGCTTCTCTTATAAAACAATAATCCTCTCGGTGTTGGGAAATGCCAGGGTAAATTGTTTCTTAATTTCCTAAATATTCCATACATATGTAGTATTTCGTATTATTAATTAGTGTTTTATTTGAGCTGTTTCATACGATTTTTACTGTGAGTGAAGCACAGGATACCTAAACGTTTGGATCTCAAGCTTTCGGCTCATGCTTCAAATCTTTTTCAGATATTACGTTGAATTAGCAGCTTTTAGTTTCATTTAGCGTTTTGATGTGTTTCCTGCAAGTTGACCCTCCGCCAAGGTTCACTTTGTAATTCCAACAATTTTGTAAATTTCTCTTAAGGTCAAATTTCGTACTCTATGTATGTTAAAAATTTTAGGTAAAAAATTCGTAATTGAAACATCACCGTCTCCATTACCATAAAAATTTCGTCTTTTCTTAGACATAAACAAGCTTGAAAAAATTAGAAGAGGCAGAGGGAAATTTCCGATATTTTTTCATCTAATCCCTGAAAACACTGGTGCGGTGGAGCCCGTCCCCTCACGGGCCCGGATCTCGCACTATCTCAGTATTGTCGACATTGTGCTCGAGTCGTCTTTCCTTGAAAATACTCCAAGTTTTATGCAAAAAATATTGTGTCTTAGCTTAGCGTCTATTCCTGATGCCAATTCTGTATCCGCTGTTGAATTACGAAATAGACTGCTGCTCTAAAGACTGAAGTTATTGTTAATCACGATTTCTACTCAGAGTCTTGATCTGGGAGAAAAGCAGCTTATCAACGTCTCTCAGTAGATTTGTATCTGCCTTAGTAGTTAACTCATATTATCAAATTTAGTCCTCCACAACAATAAAACTTTCTGTCAGAGTTTAGAAATAGGGGGATTGATGTGCTCTCTTCGGCAGGAAAATCTTTATATTTCTGTTTATTCGGCGTCGAAAGAATTCTTTCCGGAGGCTAAAAATACCTTCGGCTGCATTAAGTATTTTCAGCAGTACTGGCTGGCTGTCCTGAAAAATCTCAGCATATCATTCCGATATAAGTAAGTTGTGCGTAAGTTGTTTTGTATTGTAGCATTTTTATTGAATAAATTCCGAGATGGGATGCTTAAAACGCTCATTCTTTTCATTACCCGCAGTCACCGTCTCACGCAACCTGCTGACGGACGAGGTGAGTCGCTTTATTTTGGTCTTGTGCCCGGGCCTACATTCCAGACGCATAAGTCTTTGTTAAGAGGAGAAAGTCAACAGAGGGTTTTTTTTTCTTTAGTCTACATATACACTCGTTAACACAAAATATTTCAGATTTTTCGTCGATGAAAAAATGTTTCGTAACTGTGTCTATAATGAGTGGCGTAAAAAAAAGGAAATCCGTTTTCAAATTAGTGCATTTTACAAACTATTAAAGCTAAACGTTTTCTGAAAAAAATTGTCTCATACGTCTACTTTATCTACGTATCTTTTGAAAATTTGAGAAGGATACAACTAAAATGTTAAGTTCCGAAGAAAATTAAGCAAAAGGAAAAAAGTTCTTGCACGAGGAAGTACATATTTTTTAAAATTCTTGAACCGAGTCAAATTCATCGAAATAAATTTAACAACCTGTGGTAGATTCAGGATGGTGTTCCATCCCACATATTGTCGAAGTCATGCAGTGTGAGAATTGCTGCGGAATATTCTCGCAGATCGTATAATTGCACTAAATCATCCAATTGAATGGCCACCCAAATCACCGGACTTAACCCCTTGCAATTTTTCTTGTGAGGACATCTCAAGAGCCGTACTTTTTTTCTACCGAAAACACAGACGATTTGAAAGAGAGAATTGGAAGTGAAGTAAATTTACAGATATGCAATGAGGATTTGGTTAAAAGAGTTATTGCAGGGTTGCGAAGAAGATTACAAGTATTTGTAGAAAGACATGGCGAACATGGCGAGGGAAACTAATCTCCCCTCTTTGAAATAAGAATTGAGTTTCCAAAAAAGTACACGCATAAAACCGTGTTTTCAGAAAAGGTGTAGCTTTAACAATTGATAAAATATACTAATTTGAAAATGAGTTTTACTTTTTTTGCACCATCTTGGTGTAAACAATTTGGTATCTGATTCTCTTTTGCTTAACTTACTGAAAAACTTACAATTTTGGTTAGTAATTTATTAAATATTTAAAACATAAATACAGATAATTAAACATATAAAACTGTGTTTTTAGAATACATCTAGCTTCAATATATTGTAAAATATACTTATTTAAAAATAGGTTTCCTTTTTTTCGGCAAGGCTGTATAGAGGAGTTCTGGTGACCCGTTATGTACAGGCCTTTTGTGATGGCTCAGCGACTGAACAGATTGAATGGAGGGTTCGAATCCTTGTGTCTGCTGAGTGCTTCAACCTGGAACGCTTGGTAGTGGAAGCCAAAAGTCAGATGCTGCAACGTGTCAGGATCTGCGGTCGGGAGCTGGCGAGAGAACTGAGTAGTCTCTTCTCTTGCGATCAATTTTCATACAATGTTGAAACGGCTACTATTTTGCACAAAGTGAAACGGCTACTATTTTGCACAAAGTGAAACGGCTACTTTTTTGCACAAAGTGAAACGGCTACTGTTTTCCACAAAGTGAAACGGTTACTATTTTGCACAAAGTGAAACGGCTACTATTTTGCACAGAGTGAAACGGCTACTATTTCGCACAAAGTAAAATTTTATTTCAGTTTTGCCTAGTTACAAGTTCTTCTTAAGCTCTTGGTAGGCATGTTATCAAGAAAGCTGTTGGAACAAAAATTTTCAAATGTTGTAGCGTACTCGAGCTGCACATTTGCATCACTGCCTTCGTTTCACATCCAGCTGGTCATTAATTGGCTGCGGCTTTTATGAAGCGGGAGTAAAGCGGTTGCTATGGCGACATAAGTCATCACAAATGCATGTCCTCTGCAAGCGAGTCCTGATCGTGCCCCCACAGCTAGTGACATGTCATTTTCTTGACCGGCATCGTGGCATCACACACTGCCAAGCTTCCTCAATCATGAATAAAAAGGCCCAAAAACTTTGCGTGTGAAAATCATTCCACGCATAGTCCATACTTTTCAAGTCCCTGCAGACCATCCCGCGTGGAGCTCGTGACGTCATGCTCGGAGATACAGCATAACGAACGGCAGCACCGCTCCTCGGGTCGATAGGTCCCACCACCGTCTCCTGGCACCGGCCGCTCTCAGCAGTAGGACTCCGAGCAGGTCTTAGGCAGCACCCTGTGCTCCACTGGAGGGGCTGTTGTACAGCTGAGTGGTAGGTCAAGACAGTGAGTGAACTTCTGAAAATGCAAAAGGCGAGACTAGATGATTTTTTAGATTTTGGTCAAAGTCACAGTTGATGGGATTTTCATATCCCTTACCCGTGTATGGTTTTATAGTCATTACAAGTGCATTATCATGTTGCAGTGCTGGTGAAAGCTAGTTTCCGGGAGAATTTCGTCAATTACAATTGTTTCGCTGATCGGCTTTTTACAAGAATAAAATTCTTAATATCGTATCGGCATGAGTCTCGTTGGAATTGAGGTTCTTATATCCAAGACATGCTAGTTATCTTCGTGTTTTTTTACCATGGAGTCAATCTCACACTGCACGAGCAACTTCTCGTACTCTCAACGACGCCCGTACTCGCACACGAGCAGTATAAAGAGCATCATACACGGCCCCAATATCGAAGACATCGAGCGAGAACTCAGAAAACTTGAAGTAGAACAAAAGAAAGCTTACGCAGCTCGTCTACATCCACCGGGTTTTAAAAAGACCCTGGATTCTCCACCAAATGAGGATGATGTTAGTATTACCAGCAGACGTTCAAGTGTGACAAGCTATCCTGCTATTAACGATGTAAACATCAATTCTCCGGGTCCAGCAGAGCCAAAACTCTTGGTTCCAGCAAAGAACAAAAAAGTGCGAGGGTCCAGCGCTGCAAGTTCCCTCATCATGAACACGAAAAGTGATTTGATCGAGAACACTTCACTTCTTCAGTTCAAGCGAAGACGTCAAGAGAGACCGAAAACTTGTGCAGCGTCCTTTCCCAACCGCGAGCCGGAGGTCAAACGAGAGCCCCCTGAGAGAAGCATGTCCAGGACCTCATCAGCCGTGCGCATTAACAAATTGTTAGCGCCGGACCCCAAAGCTTCCAATTTAATGGCCGTGGGTACTGGTGATGGCAATGGCGAGAACATGGCAGCGAGGCATGAGTGGGCCGTTAGAGGTGAAGCGTTTGATCCCTGGAGACCTCACGAGAAGTACGAAGCTCAGGTAAATAATTAGATTTATGTATTTTCTTTTTTAATAGACCGGCTGGTTTAGCTTGCTCGTTATCAACGGTATGGTCCATATACTGGTAATCCAGTAATAAAACTGTGTGTAAATTTAATGCATTAATTCAAAATGATATTCGAATTTTATTGTAAGGTTCTGTGAGTTATCAGTCCCAAGGCTTCAGTCTAATCAAGGTCGGGCTTCATCGCTCGCTGGTTAACGTGACAGCCTCGGAGCTGGGTGGTAAATGGTTCGACTCCCGACTCAGACACAGATTTTCACGTAACCACATAGTGCTTCCCTTGAAAAAGGATGATTAACCCTTAACTGCTGTGATGCTCCAGGTAGGGCACAATGATGCGCCATATCTGACACATTAAGTTTAAAGCTGGGGATTTTTTAGGCGGCAAACCATCTTGTTGCAGATATACATAAGGCTGGTCAAGTTCCTTGTATGAAGCTGAATGCAGCTTTTTGTCAAAATAATTTGGTCTTTAAAGGGTTAAACCTTACATCCCTCACTCGTCAGTAGTTATAAGGCATTGAAAATTTAACGGTAAAGCGTGTTGGAATTAATACGGGATAGGCTCACGGCGACAAGAGTACAGGGTCTGAAGGGTAGAATTTTAATCGTCGGATGTTTGTTACAACATAAATTTTTGTAATCAATATTGTGAGGTATTAATTGCCGATAATTTTTAGGGACAGGAAAGTTGTTTTTATAGAACTACGGAAGTAAAAATTGGCAAGAAATACCTGCGAGGAGAAGACCTAAGGCGAGAGTCTTGATATTCGAAAATTCCTCAAGTGCTTGAAAATGAAAAGTCGGAACTTGAAATTTAGCTACCCTTATTTTTGAGAGCTCAAGTGCACTGCAAAACAGAAAAAAAAGAATCCGTTGTCTTGCCAAGTCCTGAGCTTGGAATGGGCTAGGAACATGAAAAAATTTCGCCACCATTTTACAATTCATTTTTTACTAAGTAACGAATGAATTAAACACAGATTCAAACTCTTTGAAATGAGTCTTTTGCACGCCAGTCCTAATTTCAGGAGTGAAATAGCTAGTTTTTGATATAAGGTATAAACCGAACAAATACGTTTTCCTTACGCAAATTTCAATCTATGACCTCTCAGTCTTGTTCCCTCCGCTTCATCACGCACATGATTTCACTGGCTGCCAAACCTACGCTCTGCTAACAAATAAACCTTTGTACAGGCACCAAAGCGCAGATTAAGGCAAAGAATATCAGCCTCAGCACCCCCGCGGAGCTCGTCCTTGAAGCACAGAGTCTCCATGATCCCTCTGGTGGGTCCTCGGTCCCAATCTGCCCGAGCTGTCGAGGCGTTCACACCCGCCTCCCGCATGAGCAACACCTACGTTATTGCCCCCAAGGTGCGTGCGTTTCGTTCATTTTTATGAGCTCAAGGTGCGTGCGTTTCGTTCATTTTGATGTGCCCCAAGGTGCCTGCGTTTCGTTCATTTTGATGTGCCCCAAGGTGCGTGCGTTTCGTTC
>VOMN01097099.1:0-13662 GCA_014899125.1 Orchestia grillus | reverse complement strand
AAACATCTGAAGCAGACAGCGCTGACAGACCTATTCCACGCCGACATTCCAGCGTCAGGCTGGAATTGGTCTGCCGAGTCTCAGGTATGAAAGTCGATCCAGAGCCTCCAGCGCCCAGCGTAAGCGGATCGGTCGCTTCACAGAGTAATGAGCAGCGTCTCCATCACGTGAGAGGCGGGGGACTGAGGTGGGGCAGGTACTCGGAGGTGGGGCAGGTACTCCGGAGGTGGGGCAGGTACCCGGAGGTGGGGCAGGTACCAACTGTCATCTAGGCGAGTGGCTCCCGGTCTTTTTTTTCGGGCTATGCACTTGTAAAATCAAGATCCCCATCTCCGAAACAAAAATTGTATAAAGTAATAATCTGACACGTAAACTACATAATGATGTTTAGTTGAATTTGGGCCTTGCACAGCTGCTCACTTCTAAAATCCTGATCTGGGGCGGGGGAAATCCGTTGGCTACTGTACTCGAGGTGGCAAATTTGAGTTCTATCTGTGGTAAGCAGGCAATTTTCTTTTATAAAATGATGATGCGTTACCATGTTTATGATAAATACGACTTCACAAATTAAATAAGACGGGTATTGTCCTAAAATCCATAAGACACTTGCGTTGAGCACAACGTTCAGTTACCGGCGTCAAGTTTCTGAGACTAATAACGAGGTAGACGAACGAAATTTATGCACCAGGTTACTTCGATCAACAATTTGCACGGTAATTAGTGATTACCGTGTAAATAATCTTGTGCAGGTTTTCGATTAATGATTTCATTCATTTTAACGACGCAGCGTTGAGCTTTGACTGACCTCAAGCATTTTCGTAACAAAACGTAGAATTTTGGAAATTTTTCATTTTTTATGACGACATTCGGGATTTCGGGTAGCGATATTGACGATCGATCACCAGCTTTGCTACTGGATGTCGAGCACGAGCATCCAACAAGGCTGCCACCCAACAGCAGGGGACTAAGTTCAACGTCAACATTAAACTCGAGGTGAAGCTACACGCTCGGTGGCTTGTAGAGGCCGTGTGACACGCTTCTTATCGATCTCTGGACGCGGTCTCATCTGCCTGGCGGTAACGTGGTAGAAAAAAGTGCGCTTTGGACGGAGTTCTTCTGATCAGATTGAGCTTTTAATTCAATTTGAACTCCGGTAATGGTCGATATAAGTGAACGAGGCAACTGGTCACGGAAAATAATTGGGGTCAGAAAAGAAAGACTTGAAGAAAAATAAAAGAATCGAGTTATTTTGATTTATCTGAGTTTTTTGTTCGGGCTCGGGCTCGTTTAAATGTTCAATGTCAGAAAATGAGATGACAAAGTTAGATGCTTGTACAGGTTGCCCCAAAAGCATCGTATCTTACATCTATGGGCGCCCTGGTAGTGTATATTCTGATTATAATTTTTTCTGTCATTTCTCCCATGATCGTAAAACGCCGTTTATTGAAACTGACTTTTGATGAACAAATGTTTCTAATCGTTCGTGCGAAACTGGATATCAACGTTCTTTCTTTGAGAGGGGTATAAACAATGAGAACAATAGCGTTTGCACCGCAGTTTCGATTTGAATTTTTTTGGGGTGGAGAGCGATTATAATGAAACTGCTCGATTACTTTATGCACCACAATCGTTTGATTTCAAGTGCTCTGAATAAGCACAAAATCGTGAGGGCGTACAGTATTTGAGGGTTCAATTTGGGAGTCGAGACAACTTAGGAGTATCTGGACGAGTATCAAAATTTCTGTGAGCAAGAATTCGAGTTTAAATATTCATTGGTCATTGTATGGATAAATCAAGTTTACGCCCTGTGTTGTACTCATATTGTCTTTCATCGTTCCAGATTTTCCGCTGATTAAATTTGTAAAATTGCTGTTTTAGGTGATGAATAGCAATATTTTTTCACTTGAGTTAAATATTTCTTTGATTGACTCATTTACTTAAGTTATGTTATTTTATCACTCGTGAACGTGCGACGTGATGCATGAGTACTAATGTATATGAAATTTGTAACATTCTTACCAGAGAGCAAAATATAAATTGATCATTTCAATTATCATATTTTTATGACTTGATGATGCAAAGTCGATTCTTTTTTTCAACATAGCAAATTCCTGTTATTGAGCTCATACTTCACGTCATCAGCTTATTTTTCGAGCGACATATGGAGCTTCAGTAATGAACTGAAAGTCCACAAGACACATACATTTATACATCCATACACATCCATATACACATCCATACACATCCATACACATACACGTACACATCTATACGACAAAGTGCCGAATAGAAAAATTACACTTTTTCTTTTCATGTTCGTCGGCTCGAATGAACCATGCACGGAGAATTGGTGCTTTCTTTCGTTGAAACAAGGGAGACAGGGTATTAAGTTTCGTCAGTTTCACGGAACTCGCTCGACTGGAAGCGTATTTGACTGAGATGCTGTCAACTTCGACTGATGCTGATTGCTAGTCTAGGCATGTCGACATGATCGCGGTCCCCAGCGTCGCCCGAGTGGAATGAGCCGTGGAAGACGTTTTGCTAATAGCGGCGAGGCTGTGCATACGAACATTTATCCTGGGTCCATAATTTTGCATAAGAATATTTATCCTGGGGTCCATAATTTTGCATACGAATATTTTTCCTGGGGTCCATAATTTTGCATAAGAATATTTATCCTGGGATCCGTAGTTTTGTTAATCTTAACTCAGTCGAAACGTTGACTGAACGCCAGGCGTGGCACGGATAGTTGATAACTACATATTTACATGTTGCACGCAGATTTGTTGTACTAAAAATGGTTTCTGAAAAAATTCGTCATGTTTTTGAAAGAATGAGTTTTGGAATTTTTTGTGAAGGATAATATTTCATAACTGAAATTGCGTTGGAAAATCAAGACGAATTTCTTCCTTGGGTGAACGATTGATGCCGCTGTTCCTTCGCATATCCTGATATTATTTCTCATAAAAATACAGACTTTATTTTCCTCATATTTAAAATTTGTGAGCCTAAAATCCACTTATTCTGTCCCTTCAATCAGCTCAACAAAAAAGTAAATTTAGCTTGACCCATTGAAGAAATCTTCAAACTTGCCAGTGCGAAATCATTTTTTCATTCACTTTAACCCGAGAGACCTTAATTTGATGAGACATCGCACCTGAGTTGTTCTATTACTACACCTTATTTAACGTCAAACTGAGCATAACTAAAATGTTCACTACGGCACCCCACCGCATTGAGGCTTAACTGCTGAGCGGCAGCTGCGTACCTTTGCCTGCATTAGGAGACGCCTCATCTGGCAAGCGTTCTCATGTTAACGGGATGTAAAATATAAAATTTACGCAACACTTTTGTGGTACAGTGTAAGGAAACATTCCCAAGAACGGCGTTGTTGTAAAAGAAATCAAGCTGCGCTTTGTCGACCGCGGAACCCTGGAAAGAAGAATAACATTTGACAGTAAAGAGGGCTCTGAAAAATCAAGCCTGGTAACAAACTATTGAATATAAATATATTGATATAGCACGCGCTCGCTGAACTGTACGCAGTTAACCTCGCCCTGGAAAACTTAGACTGTTGGATCACAACTTGGGGTCTCTAAGCAGGGCAAGTCTGGCCTCGGAGTTGCCCGGCACACGTTGTGGTAGTGTAGTAGTTTGTTTTTCAATAATGATTTTAATTCCACTTTTAGCATCTCTGTACGAGAAACTAATTTTCGCAGACAAGCAAAACTGGTTGCTTGTCTGCCACAATGTGCGCAAGGAGCTTTTGCTCCCGGATTGCACTGCTTTCCATAGCTTTCATACCTAATGTATTCGAACTGGTACAATTTTCTACCAATGGTAGAGTATGTTTGTGACTGGGAGCACGTGGTCACATTCAATATTTATCCAGAAACCTTAATTCAGAATTGATAGTGTGCTTCTTATACATTAATTTCGAATGCAGAAACAATGAAACACCATTTTTATGAGTCACAGTCTTTTACTACAGAGCTGGATTCACAATCGCGTCCACAATTACTACAACCACTCCCATCACTCACCCCCGAACCACAGCACAAACGTTAACTACCATAATTCGCACAACAACCACACCACCAACGCCAGCTACTAACATCCACACCTCAACCACACCACCAACACCAACAACCAACACCCGCACCACATCCACACCACCAACACCAACAACCAACACCCGCACCACAACCCCTCCACCACCGTAAACTCTCACGAAGCAGCTTTGCCTGCCATAAGTTAAGCGGCAGACGTGTTTGCATATTCATAAGTATGACCGTTAAGCAATATTAATGCGGTGCTTCATTACTGTGATATTATGCGCCGCCGCTCCTAATGTCGCCCAATTAAACTAATACACAGATTGTTTGCACTCGCGCTTCACTTTTTCAAAGGGGTTCTCTGGCCCGCAGGTCGCCGCGTCATCCCAGTAGCAGAGTTTGCCTGGACCACTTGAGGGCGGATGGGAAAAGACGCTCTCGCATCTTACCATTTTCTTTTCAATTCCGGAAAGAAATACACCCGAGAAGTAGCATGGGAAGGAAATTGGCTGAGGGTTTGCTGGCTCATAGTAAAAATACGTAGCTTTGAGCTGGGAATTGGAAATTAAGGGAGTTAAAATGTGTTAATCTCGCTAATAGATGACACCCTTTATAAAAGGGTTCGCTATTCCATTGGGCTTCGGCTGAATGGAATAGGTGGGATGTTTAAATACAGAAAACAAGGAAACGTTGGTTTCTAAAAATGTGAAGGCTGCCACGCTGAGGTTTCGGTTATGCAGGGTGTAGGGAAAAGAAACGTTCAGGCGAATTGTCATTCCTCGTTGAACGATTTTATAAATGTAGTTCACATGTAAAATTATCCGGGACTCGCATGGTAGATATGAAGGAAAGATTTGAATGTGTGTTCTAAAATTATTTTTTCAAAGTGTTTGCTTATTCAAGGATAAGAGCAAAATTTAAAACAATGCAACTGCACAAGCAGGCGTGGAAGCGGAGAACTAATTCTCAACTATTGGGAAAACTAAGTCTTATGTTTATTCAAAGTAAAATACTTTACAAGGAAACATTTTACAATAATCGCTCCACGAGTGAATTCCACGCTGTGCAAATGAAGTATTTACAATTTTCTCTCTGTTCTAAAATTAGACATCAGCATTAACTTTGCATTTCCACTTAAAAACATGTTCTCACCTCCCTAAATTTTTAAAGATTTTGCAAAATTGACTGAGGGTGTGCTGGCAGAGCTACCACCTATTTCTTTCAAAGTTACCACCCATTTCTTCCAGAGCTACTACCAATTTCTTTCAGAGCTACCACCCATTTCTTCCAGAGCTACTACCTATTTCTTCCAGACGTACGCCCCATTTCTTTTATTCCATGTGCAAATCATTTTGATGTGACCAGTCATGCGTCTCAAGTTGAAAGTAAACAAAAGCGAATTGAACATAAGATTTCTAATAAAAATCGTACTCTATTCCCTGTTCTCTGACGTCAACTCCAGTCCCTTTCCTGCTCTCTTCGATACGTTCTGCATTCGGAACAAAACAGATAAGTAGCAGCTCCACACCTTGACGTTTTTTTTTCTTTGGAGATTGACTATCAGTGTCAAATAGCATAAAATGAAACATTCATACATACATATAAGTATGAAGTAAAAGTTTTGGTGGAAATTAGCTCCATGGTAAGAATTTAAAATGGCTCATTGGATAAACCATTTTTGAACAACACTACGTGGTTTTAGTTCTTGAAAAATTTGGACATTAGCCATTTATTGAGGTTATTTGACCTACGTCATTCTTATCATAACGAAAAAATTAAATGTAGCGAAATAAATAGTAAACAGACATTGATTAACGTCATATTATATTTACTTGCACTTCTTTCCAGTGTTAAAAATTAAGCCAATTATGTGAAATTTATTTAGTGGCTCACAGATTACTTTACAAATTTACGATACATCAACGCTAGAAAAATTATATTGAATCTTAAGATGTTCAAAATACCTAACTTTACTGTGAATGATCGCTTACAACATGAATCTAAATTTCTAACTCAACAGATTTTCAATCTAGCAAATCACAATATTCAAGACCCAACCATAAAGCATTCCAAACACCTATTCAACATGGGATTCTAAATTCTTCGTTGCGCGTACTCCTTCTCCCCTTGTTCTCTCCCATGTCTGAGGCCTGAAGCCTGTGTTCAGGGAGCTCCAGGCTGCTGTGACTCCCAGATCAGGAGCATTAGGCCCCGACTGACGCTCTGAGTTCCGCCACTCCAACATCCGCTCTTCAGGACGCCCTCAAAGCTCCGGCACAAAACCTGCAGCATCCTGAGCCTTGAGGACGGCGAGTTCTAGTGAAAACCGACGCCGCAATTCTGCACTGCGACTTGCAGTCAAGTTTCAGACCTAAACTTTGATGTTTAGCAGACTCGCCGAGTTAATACGACTTTTGATGCGGTTGTGTCTCGCGCATAAACGCTGATGTAAGATTTACGTTGAAATAAGCAAAATCCTTGGCTACGTGGACATATTTTCAATTATTTTAGCTACTCGAAGTGAATTTTCTTTGGGGTCGTGGGTCCATTATTTTTATTCTAATTTTCTTTTGTGTATATACTGTCTTTTGGCTTACAGAGTATACATATGTACAGGTCAGAGTTTCCAGATGGTTATCGCTCTGAACTACAGCTGTACAGAATATGACGTAATTCTGCCAATAGATTAATTTTCAGCTTTATGTACCATTTATTTAATGCTTCATTTGTACCTCAGGAAATAATTTTAACGTGAAATTTATTAATTTTCGATAGTGGTAACCTTCAATTGCAAAAAAAATGGCTCCAATCGGAAATTAGTGTTTAACGTTTAGATGCGCTCTAAAGTTATTGGAAAGACTGATAGCCTCGATAGACCTCTCAAGATCGAAGACCACGATTCATATCCAGCGTTCGCTAAAATAAAAATCTGTTATTTTGTTGATAGAAGCAATGGTTGCTCCACGATCAAACTCTTGTGGAGATTTTTAAAAGTTAGTTTATGGTATAGTTGTTTTGGGATATTATTTTCAGTCATCTGCCATTTCTGAGAAGATTTTGAAATGATAACTTTAAAAAAAATGAAAAATAGAGAAGTTTGCGGAACGACTTGAAGTACTAATGAAAATTATGAAATATTTGTTGGTCAAATAATTCGCTGCCTTATCTCGGTAAATAATGATGCAGGATACAAATAGTGATGAAAGATACGAATAGTAATACAGAATAGAAGTGCGTGAATTGCTAACTGCATATGTTTGCAATAATTCTCAAAAGTTAGAAGTTTTACGAATTGTGATAGCGTGAAATCCGTGTTTTACAACGCTGCGTTTCATGACACAGAACGCTATCCATTCTGGTAAAATTATTTGTAAATCGATGGTATAAGAACTGGTTTGAATACGCGGGTCCTTATCACGAGGTACAGCCCTATCTACTTCACCGAATGACTTGCAAGTTTATGATAGAAAACTGGCTTCAATAAGCTGGTCCTCACGAGACAGAGCAGTATCTATTTTTCGTATTACTAATCTGGAGTATTTTCTTATCTAGTGCAGCAGACGCCGGGTCCTGACTTCCGACGTCTGGGCGGATTTGGCCCCCAGGTGTGCCGAACAACAAAGGATTGCGAAGATGCTGGGCCTGGAATCCTAGTCTTGGGATTCTGGATTCTGTGGAGCAGGGCTGCTTGCGATGTGTTTTGCAGCTTTATTTGAGCTGTAATTTGCAATGCTATGTTAGACCAGGAAAATATGGTTAAATTCATTATATTTGTTTTGTAATTTCCCAGTGGGAAGATTGATAGGAAGAGTGTTAAAGGTGTGTTCCCTCAACATCGTTCCCATTTTCATTGCATTAATAATGATGATAATTTTGAGCATTCAATTTTCTTTTGAGCTTGAGTTTGAATTTGAGCGAGTTGATTCCGAATTTGAACCGTTCAACACAACCCCTGAAAAACATGGGCAGCAACGTGGAAGTCTGCGAAGTAATCTCCGTCCGGGAAGGAACGGCCTTCCTCGTGCCTTCATGTTTACTGGTTACGTAAGCCAAAATCCAATTTAGTGAAATGAGATGAGAAAGTATTGTGAGTGGAGAAGGACTACTAAATAAAATAAGTCGAAGAAACTGCGGAGTGTGGAAAGGATTGCTTAATGGAATGAAAAAAATTCGGTGTGCAGAAAAGGATTGCTAAATGAAACGGAAAAGACTGCAGCGTGCATAAAATATCCGAAATGAAAAAAATAAAAACTGCTGAGGGCATAGAAGGATTAAACATAAAAGAAAACGAAAACATTTAGGAGTGTATGAAGGATTACTATGTGAAATTATGGCGATATTGAGAGTTGTTTTCTTGCAAAGTATTTAGGTGGAAGAGTGGTTCATGAAATGAAATATGATGCTAAAACTGACGCAAATAATATTTAAATTATTTAATTGCCATCGAGCTTGACCTTTGAAGGCAACGAGGGTGAACTGAATGCCATAGTTTGATGAAGAAGATGAAAGCGAGTAACATTAGGGGCAACTTTTTACAGCTCCTTGACTTACCGAATTGGGGGCCCTCGTTACAATTAATTTTACAGACATATGCTATACATTTGTACCGTGTAAACAAACTTGCAGCCTACCAACACGAAGTACTGATCATCTGTTTTTATTTGTTATACCCAAAATATATATACAGCGTGTAGTAATGAGCATTCATTAAAAATTCTGATTAAGATGGGATGTTGTGTTGGAAAATAATTTTGGCCGTAACGCGAGTGAGGTAAATTAGGGAGGAAAAGGAGTGAAGGAAATGGAGGAGGGGTAAAGGAGTGATGCTAGTGGGTGAGGTAAAGGCATGGACTAACTGGGTGAGGTAAAGGAGCGAAGTAAATGGGTTAGGTGAAGATGCAAAGCAGATGGGTTAGGTGAAGAAGTGAAGCAGATGGGTGAGGTAAAGGAGTGAAGCAAATGGCCAAGGTAAAGGAGTGATGAAAATTTTCGAGGAAAAGTAATGAACCAAATGAGGAAGGCAAAGGTGTCAGGAAACTGGATGAGGTAAAGTAGTAAAGGAAATAGGTGAGGTGATGTAGTTACGAATAAGATGAGGGAGTTAGGGCATGAAATGTAAGGAAAGGAGTGATCGAGAAGGGTAATGGGTGTTGGGAGGGACAATCGTGAGACGTTTAATATTATTAGGGAGGAGATAGGGAAAGAATTTGGAAGTAACTCCCACAAAAATGATGAATTCTTGAGGATTTTCTTCTCTGGAAATCCATCAAACCAGCCTATGATCACTGGTTTACTCCAGGAATAATTACTACTGATTGCAATGAAGCATTCTTCAAGGATGAGCTATTAAGCAAATATTTTTGACAGCAACACTTTGAAGTGGGTATGTTGAAAGAACACGATACACAGATTTACAATGTTCTTACGGTAAGCACAAATATTAAATGAAACCCCAATAAAACCTGGAAGGCGCATTCCACATGACTGTAATATTCATGGCCTGTTACTCTTCAACATTCCATCAGCTGTTTCAACAAGTCGACAGCTGTGGGAAATCGAAATGACCTTTATACATACATACACCCACTATACCGTTTCCGTCAGCGTCACAGCTACACTCCCAACATTATACGACGCAGATGACACTGAAAGCCACTCCGACGTAGTGCCACTTGAAGAAACCGCGCAGCTTCACCGCCCGACCTTTCTAAAGATGGTCTCGACGTCCTTCTCGACCCAGTTGCAGATTACGGCGGCGCTCATCAGGTTCGTCCTGAGCAGCTTGCGACGCTCGACATCTCGTTCCCATCATCTGAATTGGATCGTCTGCATCCATCTCGCGATTGCTAGACCAACCATTAATATGTGGAATGCACACGGCCCGCAATGATCTTCTTACTTCAGCAACTCGGGTAATTTTAGGAATGCGTGTGAGACGTTTGCGTTTTGTTCGGAGTTTTTTACTTAGTTATCTTAAGCTTTCTTTTCGATTAAGCACATAGGGTGTATCTATGTATATACGTATATGTACATATGTATGTGTGAATGCGTGTATGTACATATATAGATACCTTCTATGGGCTCAATCGAAGAAAAAAGAACGTATGTACGTATGCACACATGTATGTATGTATGTATGTATGTATGTATGTATGTGTGTATGTATGTATGCATGTATGCATGTACGTACGTATGTATGAGTGTATGCGATATTTTCAATTGATCAATTCTATTGGGTTGATCACAAGAGCTGTCGCTACAATGTACTCTAATGCAGGAATGAGCAGGAGAACTTAAGAAACGCCCCGTGCGATGACTCCGGTCAGCACGCTCAGCAGCCCTGACAAGAAGAGCTCGGTGGGTGGAGCCCACATACTGCGATGTGCAATAAGCACAGCTGAAATTGCAGATGTGGGAAGATCGCATGCTAGTCGGCAGTACATACTAAATGAAAAAATGATCCTATGGTGCGGTTTTTACTAAAATGATGCGAAATGAAAGTCAGGAAAATCTTCAAATAAAATGTTTAAAATATTTTTTAAACTTTTCTGACTGATGGCCTAAAAAAGGTAAGCTAAAGTAGATGAATTCAGAGTTGTGAATGTGATATTCTCGCCACCCATCCAACACATGTCCTCCCCACCCACCACATGTCCTCATCACCCACCACACGTCATCCCATCCACTTCATTTCCCACCCATCCACCAGAAAAGCTGGGGAAGAAGGAACCTCAAAAGAAAGCGCTGAGTCAGCTCAGACTTCTCCAGAGCGCTGTCTCGCTTGGCCGAATCCGAGGCATTATTCCTCGGGGCAATTTTACCTACTCTGAAGTTAATTGGGAACCTTCTGTCAACTGGGCAGCGTCACGAGTTTCTTCGCATGATATTAGGAGGTTCTCACCTTGCCTTTGCTCTATTTTTTTCAGTCGTACAACGGCAAACATTTTCCGACACTTCGCAGTTTCTGGAATTGCATCTTGGAATCTATTTTGAGATGATTGCAAAGCCCGGGTTCGTTCAATGTTTAATTATTTTCTCCAGTTTATGAGTTGGATTTCCCTGTGGAAGCAACAGAACTCAGTTCCTGTTTTGTAAAATGATTTGATTCGATCACCCCGTTGAATCCGTTGAATTCAACAAAAAATTTAACAACAGGGCCTAGCCTCGCTTTTTCGCCTGAGCATCAATAATTATCTGTAATTTTATAAAACCGAATATTTTCATCGATTAACGTGTAAATTTATTGATGGGGTGGCTAAAAAGTTTGACTGGGGATGACTCGCCATTGAATCAAGAACCTTTATTAATTTCAACATTTTACCGTTGGGTTTCCAATGCCTTACAACTACTGGCGTGGTGGGGGAGGTGAGGAATGTGTGGTTTAAACTTCCTTTTCTAAAGGAAGTACTCCCTGGTAACGTGAAAATGCCTCCCTGAGCCGAGACTCGAACCCGGGTCCTTTCGGTTACGAGGCCATCACACTATCACTACTCCATGAAGCCCCAGGGAATTTTATTCAGACATTTATTTATCATCATTATATCCATGAATCGTTTTCATAACCAAATGCCTCGCTAGAAACTTAGAATATGAATGTCCAGTGGTACTCATAGAACATAATTTCAACTTGCACGAAATAATATTCCGATGAGATAAGTACTGATGAAGTAATAAGTAAGAACTAGTATATGTAAGTAATATTAAGTATGAATGAATAATAGTGAGCGCAAGTAAGTGATTATTCAGTACATTCAGGAATAAGTAAAAATAAGTAATAAAAGGTTTAAATGAGTAATAATAAGAACAAAAAAGTAATTCATAATAATAAATGTCAATAATATTTTGGGTAAATAAGTATTCACAAACACAAAATACGATTCAGGTGCTCATACATATGACCCAAAACAATGGATAACTATTTTCAGTTACTTTCTCCTAAGTCTTTGATAAAATTGAAACTTTTGACGAAATACAGCCCTTGCGTTAAATAGATAATATCAGTTGTAATTCCAAAAATTCAGAGCACAGTTCCGACATTTGTTTCTCACGATGACCCAGCTCCCGGCACCTGGGCGCAACGGCAAGATTTTCTACGTGACGTTAGTGAACTGAAACTCCTTTAACTTTCTGAACGCCTTTATTGCGCGTATTTCATGGGAAAGAGAAGCACTTTTACACATCTGATACGTCGCTCAATAGTGACGTTAAGTTCCCCTTTTTTAGTTTCTTTACATTGGTAAATGGAAACACTTTTAGGTTTATAAAATGTTTTACGATGATAAACAGGAACAATTTCAAGCTGCTAAATCATTTTTTTACGTTGATAAATAGGAACATTTTCACGTTGATAAATTCTTATACTCTAATAAATAGGCATATTAACGTTAATAAATTCCTTTACGTTAATAAATAGGAACACTTATACGTAGATAAACACGTTTAAGTTGATAAATTTTAACACTTTTACTGTATCAAATTTTTGTACATTGATAAGCCAGAGGACCGTTTATTTTACAAACTTTTTAATAACTTATTTTTAATTTGCAATCATGCACATTTTTCACTACTTGAAATGTAGCCCACCATCGGCGTTCAGCTTTTCTTTTAGAATAGAGCGACCAGCAAATAATTCACGCACAGCGTGTTGAGCGTATATACGATCAATTTTTACGTCCCACTGCGACTGCATTCTACAAATCCAGTTCCCTAGAACAATTACACTGGGAGGAATATTCTCTGGGAGCCCCTGAAGAATTCCTAGCAACCTTATTTAAATTATCCGAGGAATCCATTTTTTTTGTGACACTGAATTGTAAAAATTACAATGCTTTTAAGCCATTTACCTCTCATACAAATTGCAACGCCGCCATTGCTACAGAAAAGCTAACAATTGCCTACTAGCAGCAGAAACATTAAGGACAGCTCAAATTATGCATGAACGAAGCAGTTCTGAATGTTTTCAGGACTTGGTTCGCTGAGAGCAAGCGCATCTCGTCTCCATGACGACATCCCTCATCTCTCTAGGCTGCAGCCACTCTACAGCCTCTCTACAGCCACTCCACGCAGCCANCTCCACGCAGCCACTTTACAGCAACTCTACAGCCACTCTGCAGCAACTCTACAGCCACTCTGCAGCCACTCTACAGCCACTCTGCAACCACTCTACAGCCTCTCTACACAGCTACTCTATAGCCACTCTGCAGCCACTCTACAGCCGCTTCACGCAGCCACTTTACAGCCTCTCTACACAGCCATTCTACAGCCATTTTATATCCATTCAACAGCCCCCCTATAAAAACTCTATAGCCACTCTACAGTCATTTAATACATCCACTCTACACAGCCACTCTACACAGCCACTCTATAGTAACTATACAGCCCTCCCAGAGCAACTATACAGCCACTATATAGCCGTTCTACAGCCACTCTACAGTGACTCTACAGCCACTCTACACAGCCACTTTACACAGCCACTCTACACAGCCACTCTACACTGCCACTTTACACAGCCACTCTACACTGCCACTTTACACATCCACTCTACACAGCCACTTTATACAGCCACTCTACACTGCCACTTTACACAGCCACTCTACACAGCCACTTT
>VOMN01097095.1:0-10418 GCA_014899125.1 Orchestia grillus | reverse complement strand
ATGGGTTTCCTTTTTTCTGGGACACCCGTATAAATAATTATATTTGATTTAATCATCGCATGTCCGTTACCCAGTTTTTATAGAACATCGTTGCATTCAAAATATATTAACTAGAACGCACTAGGCTGTCTATACCAGTTTCTGAAGTCAGTTTTCGAGGTTTGTTTAAAGCAAAACATTGTCCCTGTACGTATATTTCTTCCCGGCTTCGATTCGACGTCCTCTGTGATCATTGCATCTGCTCTCACTGCTTCAGATACAAGAGATCTCAGGTCCAGCCCTCCGGTTGAAGCTAGTATCCTCCGCGATGTGTCCTCGACTGTAATCAACATAAATTAGGTTATTTAATTGGCGAAGATTTACTAGGTAGCCTTGTAGGCTGCCTGGCTGAGGCCCTCCCGAGCACCACTGCAGCAGTGGAGCGGGAGCACGCGGTCGCGTGCGAGCTGTGGCTGCAGTCGCCAGCCCAGATTTGCCAGCTTCTCAATTAAGACGCGGGCCGTTGCCTTGCAGAATTCGGCCCGGACTTATTTCTGCTCCGTCAACATTATCCTGTCAAAACCTTCTGTCATGAGGCCATTGCGCGCGATGAGATGGAGACTGGAGACAAGGTTTTTACGTCTGGATGACGGACGGTGACATGCGCTGCCGTCATCCAGACGGCGGAGCGTCTCCTGCAGCTGAGGAACGATGCTGGATGACGACTGGCACCTCGCTAATCCTACACGAAGATAACGAGTCAGCTGATTGCGCTACCTCTGAACAGTGAGAGTCAGGATAACTCTGAATAGTAAGAGTCCGGGTACCTCTGAATAGTAAGAGTCCGGGTACCTCTGAATATTAAGAGTCCGAATACCTCTGAATAGTAAGAGTCAGGGTACCTCTGAATAGTAAGAGTCAGGGTACCTCTGAATAGTAAGAGTCAGGATACCTCTGAATAGTAAGAGTCAGGATACCTCTGAATAGTGAGAGTCAGGATACCTCTGAATAGTAAGAGTCAGGGCACCTCTGAATAGTAAGAGTCAGGGCACCTCTGAATAGTGAGAGTCAGGGCACCTCTGAATAGTGAGAGTCAGGGAACACCCACACAGCGCTTGCAGAACTGGCGTGTTGTCAAAGTTAACTGCAAGAAAAGAAAGGTGCAAATATTATTGACCGTACTTTCGAAATAATTTAGAAATTCCAGAATTCCCACAGAAATACAGCCGGCTACCTCATAGAGCGCTAGATCAGTTCCAGTAAACTATCGCTCTTAGTTGTCCCAACAATGAGCAGCATCAATAACAAATATTAAATAGGAGGGAAAATATTTCATATAAAAAGTAAAAAAAACGTGTTATAAGAAGGAAATAAGAAGATAGAGCGGTTGTTTGCTGGAGCCGATATAGTGTTCTATGCGGGGGACGACTGCAGTGCACTGTGCGTGTTCTCATTTTAGGTATTCATACAATATATTAATGACTTCTGTAGCCGATACACACTGACTAAACGGCAATTTCTCAACTGTGAGCCAGAATCCGACTGGAACACAAGTGGTAAATGTGAGGTCAAGTTTTCAAAACGATGAGACAAAAAAATATGATATCAATTACAGAATCTAACAAATGAAATACAAGATCAAAAGCCGCCCTCGAGTGAGGCAATTAACTTCGAGCTAGCTCCTAAGGACAGCTCTTCATTTGCCCCTCATCCTACTCGAGGGCAAGATAAATGTTTCAAATGATATACAATCAGTACAGATTTGAGGATAACTTTCACTAAAGCTTATAATTAATTTTAATTACTCTTGAACTATGTTTTACTAACAAAAATTGCCATTGGCACAAAGAATTCCTCGCAAAAAAATCGCGCAGAAAGTCCCGAAAAGACTCACAATAATGAAAGCTTTGGAATCAGAAAATTTCAGTATTGCGGGTCTGGATTCGGCTGGAATGTTTTTAATTTTGCTCAGCGGCAGTCTTGCTTTGCAGTAGCAAAATATTCTGGGCCTCGGTCTCCAAGAGAGCAGTTGAGAAAGTGCGACAGTGACTTCCGTATAAATTAGGACAGATTTGAAAGTACGAATGATGAAAACCAGCAACAAAATGTAAAAAAAAAACTTTCGCATAAGTAATTCACAACGAACACAAAAACATCTCTCGCATGATGAACGTGCTCTTAACATTTCACTATTTATGTCTTTCCAGAAAAAAATTCACGCTTCGTTGGTCATCTTTTTCAACACTCCATTTCGTGGTACGCCTTAAAAGTAATAGGATGTTTCGTGAACTGCACGGCATTTGATCTGACACTCCACAGCACAGCCTAAAGGTGTGATGTCTAGGCTGAAGACACTGAATTATTTAGCGTGAGTGCCTTCTGTTTATACCTAAAGTTAATAATGACCCAATACTATTAGGTTATTATTAATAAACCTTACCTAAATAAATAATAAAGTTAATATTTGGGCAAATATTTCAGACTCGCCGTCCAGACTCGCCGTCCAGACTCGCCGTCCAGACTCGCCGTCCTGGCTTGCCGTTCATATTTTACGTCCTGGCTTCACGTCGAGAGGTCACATTCAAATTTCACGTCCTGAATTTCCATCCGAATTCTAAATGTGATCTCACTTCGGGTTTCTTTTTATAATTTGACTTGAAGCCTACACTGTGAACTGTGATATGAACCTACACTCAAATGTTAAACCTAGGCCGAGATGTAAGTAAATTAATTGGGAATTTAAAGATGAAGTATTCGTTACGAAACTTCTAAGTTTACATGTTTTAATGAAAGCCAAGTTTAGAAATTTTTACTTTATTTTGCGCAGTTGCGACGACAGTAATAAATTACTTTTTTATTTTACATAAAATTACCATTCATGATGAAGAGGAAGAAACAAAAATGAATAATAATGATAATAATAATAATAATATCGAAATGTTTTAGAGTTATTCATGGTAAAGTATTGATAAAGTCGTGAGCAGCTAAAAAAGTTTTCATCACATATTGAGAGAGTTCTCACACATAACAAAACACCCAGCTGTATTTGCCGACTGAGATCCATTTAATGGGTGAGAACTGTGGCAGTAATTCACCCTGCGACACTCGTGCCGCAGTGCCGTCAGGCCGCACCACCCTGTGTTCCGTGCTTAGCGCGGTCCTACCGTGAAAATAATTTGGTCATCAAGGATTACCAGGAGGGTTACATTGGGAAACGTACTCCAAGAATCCAAAGGTTCATAAACTTTCCGCTGAGGCAATGATACCAATATCACTGGCTCTATTTAAGACTAATTTGTTCTATTTGTACCCATGGAAGGAGAACGAAATAGGTGAGCACAAGGTAAAATTATTTTACTTTCCTTTCACTGCAAGGAACCCACGTTTTTCGATAAACTTTTAAATAACAAATACAAGCATGAACGTGAACTTTAATGGAACTTTTTCATGCTATTTCCTTTACCGTCCTAAATGTTCATTTGGCGCCTCCGAAGATAAATTCCATTCTTGAAATGATAAAATCTAGAAGTTGAAAAGAAAAATATTTATTTATTCTTCAGATTTATAAAACATGTTTGTCATAGACTGATAAATTTGAGCCACTATCTCATACGTACATACATACATACATACATACATTATGTAATTTATGTTTACAAATCAGAGCACACATTTCAAGTGGAACCTCATCTGATTTAAAAAGACGCGTGTTCCAGAATAATCAACCCTTTCGCTCAATTTTTTTCACATGTAACTTTTTTACATTTTCTTAGTTTTATGTGATTCCTCATGTACCATACTTGCAATTAAAGCTTGACAAAATAGTTACGCAAATGTATGTTGCTACAGTAAACAGTGTAGAATTTATTTCTGAATTATAAGCAAGTCAGACCCATAAAATACTTTATAAGCCATGTTGAAACTCCCGACGCAGAGTTTTCTAAGTATTGGGCTCATCAAAAAATACATGAAAATCTAAGTTAATCTCAAACATTTACCGAGTTCAACCTATCAACCTGCTTAAAAATACATCAACAAATGCAATATTTTAACTACTTGAATATGCAAGGAACTTCTTATACAATTTCCAAGACGCTGCATAACTTTCGTAGTGGCCTGTGCTTTTTACTACACTTGCTGATATTTTCTGGGGCGCAAAAAGGAGCGTTATTTAATAGAATACATTTTTGACATCTTAAGCATCAATAAATAATAATATCAGTAATTTACAATTTCAGAAGAAGAAATGCAAGGAACAGAGGAACATCAGCTGAACTTGAGCAGCAAAATTGGGCGATTTGTTCTTACCTGAAAAATGATGTTCATGTATCGTCAGAAGGCCGCTGAGAATTGCAGGCCTCAAGCCACCGACCCTCGTCTGGAGGCAATAAATTGCCCGACTTTTTCTTACTAAAATACCTGAAGCTGGACAAATGCGTGAAATGTCAGGACTATTATATTACTCTTGATTTTCAATTTCTAAATCATTTTAATTACGAGATTTTTATCAAACAAATAAAGCTTCACGCTCGTAACTCTCCGAGTGTACGATTCTATTTAAGAAATTATACCTTTTTGCAAAAAAATTTCTTTCAACGCTCCGAAAATTGAACTTCCATTGCCCGGTAAATCGGTTTAGAAATCGTTCCCCAGGCGACACATCAAAGCAACAAAAAACGAAATTCCACGACAAAAAAAATGGGCTTGCTCAGCCGGACGCCGAGGCGAGAAAATCGCTTGGGTGACATCTTATTTCGGCCAAAGCGCGGCAGACGCAGGCGCCGCACGTCCACCAGTGCACTCACACACCATCCTCTGTCCGCAAAAATAAAGCGTGGTCAACATCGCCCGGGTTAACCAGACCATCAAAACTTAAAACAAATATAACTGTTAATATTTACATTTGGCAAAACCGGCCTCTCGATTTTTTCACTCCGTAGCTTCGCCATTCAGGAAAAGCGCAAGGTCTGTCGACTTCAACTACCCTGACTCGAGTGGACAAAAATAGAACCGTGCACCTTGCGAGCTGACGTAGAACGCTTCTCACTGGTTCTCAGAGGAGACAAAATTTTGCAGATGCGAATTGAAACAAAAGAGAAATTTTACAGGTAAAAAGGAGAAATTTGAAAAGAAGAAAAAATTCTATCATTTTTAGAAGAATATATGTGAATTAAAACTGACAAAGTCTTCAAATGAGCAAAGGTTAGCCTTTTGATATTAGCAGGGCGCTCCAAAGCTGAGGAGCCGAATAGTATGTGTCCGAATAGGACAAACGGTTAGAACAGTATTTGGCGATTAAAAGTGTGTAAATGTTAAGAAATAAGGCAACGTTAAGCGTGCAAGCATACTGTCAAAATTGAGAAGCTTTGAGGACAACGAAAGATAACACTGGAGTGGTCTGTTGTAGGACCCTGCGATGTGCCCGCATGAGAAGGTGCTGCTTTCCTTATTGTGGCGGGAGTGCTGCTGTGCGGATCACAGGGTGTTGTATCTGTAAACCACTGTCGCTGCCACGGGGTTTCCAGGACACCAACCATGTTACTAACGCTTTTTATTCTCACAACTACTCTGCCACTTCAACAAAAGCTCTGCCACTACACCTGCTCCACCACTTCAACAAAAGCTCTGCCACTACACCTGCTCTGCCACTTCAACAAAAGCTCTGCCACTACACCTGCTCTGCCACTTCAACAAAAGCTTTGCTGCTACAACAATCCTGCTACTACAGTAGCCTTGCCACTCCAGCGAGACACAAAGCCGCAGCTCCTAAGACGGTTTGATCAGACGGATCAGTAATGATGCACTCAAGCCAAATATCATTTTACAGTGAACTAAGAGCCTGCGAGAAATGACGCACGCGAGCCCCGAATTTCTTTGCGTTGGCGTCTCGTGATGTAATAAGGTAAGAGCGGTGCAGCCCTGGCAGCCGCCATGCTGGAACACAGCAGCTCGAGGTACTTGCGGCGGAAAAAAATACTCAAGGAAGGAATGCCTGTCAATGTCTTCTTACACGTTGTACTAATTTGTTCCTCGGATATAGAAGTGTCAACGCACGCATAGTATATGAGCCTAATTACAGCTTTGTTGCTCAGAAATTATTTAATTTTTAATCAAATGCGGGATTTAAAATAAACGACGGTGACGTACAATGTTGATCATAACACGGCCACAGAACATTTAGTGGAGTAGAGGACACCAAGCAATGTCACAGTGAGATTTGGTCAAGATTTAATTCATGCGACGCTAGATGAATGAATTCTCTTCGTTTTTGGCCCGAAGATCAGACACTGGCAATTTGAAAGAAGGTTGTAATTTTGCAAGGCATTGCTGTTCATGTTGATTAACTAAGCAATACTTCATTTCAGCTAGAAATTGACGGGGTAGATTTAACTCCTTAAATTGAAAATTTGCGGGCAATCATTCGTCAAGAGTTACATTGGACCAAATGGACGACAATTAACTGTCACACTTGATAATTGACACATTCTACAGGCATTCGATTCCTTGCGATCAAGCGTAAAGGATAATACACAAATCAAAAACCTTATTATCCAAGGATCATTACTAAATAAATCTGATAGTTCATAGTTTTTCATTGTTCATACAAATATCTGATGATTCAATTTTTCTGCAGCCCATAAAAATGTGCGAAAATTTTGCGAGACCAACACCGTGCATCGGCAAAATAAATAATTTTCGAAAAAATTATATATACATTATTCAAAAAGAATCATATTACAGAATGGACTAGAGCTGATTGTATGAAACAAATCTATTTTACGATAATTTTTTTTTCATTCATAGAAACATGAGAATGAGCTATTACCGATCATTCCAGTGCGAAAGAATGAAGTCCATTCACAGCGTCAAATTCATTCTTTTAATAAACAAATTTATACGTACAAAAATAGACATTACGAGGTAGTAAATATTTATTGCTTCTTTAAGACTAAGAAGTGTTTGATAGGCATTTTTCATACCGTTCATCATCACGCATAGGTAGTGTCAACGAGACCGCAATTTTACAACCTCGGTAACCCATTGTTTACATCGTTGATCACCTCGTAGAAGTAGTATTAACGGCAACAAAATTTTACAATATGAGTTACCCTATTTGGAAAATGATGACATGGAACACACTTAAATTAGAATATCATGTCACAAAGCGTTCAACTTATCATTTTACAGTGGAAATCCCAAATGAAAATCTAAAAGCGTTGGTACAGGGAGTAACATAATATTTCTGCTTCGCAATTTCAATCGAAGCAATTTATCTAGAGACGTGAAGACGGATGAGTTTGAATTGGCCACCGTAGCCAGCAATCCATCATCCTTTGAGGCATCTCCATTTTTTTATGTACGTCCGCACAAAACATTCTACACAAAGTTCACGATCACACAGCGGACCGCAGCCACGCATCAATATATAGGACCGAGTTCGTTGAGGCTCATTTTAGCAAATTAACGACGGTTCTATACACACACACACGCACACACACACACACACGCACACACACACACACACACACATGCAAATACTGTCATCTCCTAAATAAGTAGGATAGGAAAAACATAATTGGGCGGTCGTTCAAAACCAGTTTTGGATAACAGGTACTAATCATGAAGAAGGAATTTATAGGTGTAAATAATTTAATTCCCCTCTCCGATCTTGCCTACCTTTTATGCAATGGTGACTGAAGCCTGTGTCAGCTTCAAAGTTTCAGTGCCTATTACTAAGGCATTTAATACCGTACTTTTAATAATTCATGTCGAGAAAATTCTCCACATCAAAAATATTCATTTATTAAATAATTGTTCACATATGTGGGCAAATTTTTGAGAAGGTGAAGTAATATATTCGAAAAGGCATTAGCGCGACTGGTCATTATTCAAAAAGAACAATGCGGAGGCAGTTCCCCAATTATAATGAGCTTGTTTTCTAAAGGGTCCAAAATTTCTCTTCAAGTCTTCAGTGAAACTTTGATAAGAAGTTGGATGAGGAGGCCGTCGCTGACCGAGAGCTTGCGGACACACAAGAGTACAATGCTGAACGTCAAAGAAAATCAGTTGTTCCCCTGCGAATGGTTCGTTCGGACTACCTAAAGCTACATTAATGGCAGCTGATGGATGCAATAGCTTTAGAAGCTTAAGGTAGTTAAATTAGTAAATTCACCATGTTCTAGTGGATGAATGTCACTTTTACCTGTAAAACTCTAACAAATATGAATTCAAAAACTGACATGAGGAATTACCAGCACTGATCCTAATTCCAGATATGCCTCTAAAAATAAATGTAAAATAAAAATAGTTTGCAAGCGTGCATTATATTATAAAATAGAAGTAACTACCATTTTACAGTATTGCCTTCTTAGTCATATAAAGTACGAAACGCACTGCCACATACTTTCTGAACCAAAAGAGTCCCTGATAACATTAAACGAGAAAAATCCTTTTTGATTTGAGATCTGGTCCTAGAATACCAGGGCGAGAGCGGTCAAGAGTGAGTGTTCACATCGTTGATCACCTAGAACAGGCAGTATCAACAGCAACAAAATTTTACATTATGAGTTACCCTAATTGGAAAATGACATAAGTCATGACTGTCAGTCTCGCTAAATTTCCATTTCAATATTGCACCTAAATCATAATCATCACTGGGAAGCGAGCTTCAAAGAACAGCTTCTCAAACACGTTCCAAGAACCGTGTTCTCGGCTCACGGTCCCACCAGACGACCAAGAGTTATAAAGGAGGCGAGATATGGCGTTCTGAGGAGCCAGGAGCTCTTCTTCCAGGCACAAATTCTTTTCCGTCGTCGGGCAGAAATTTAATATTTAAAAACCCCACAGAAAATACAAAAAACTCCACAGCTGAGCATTATTCGACGAGTATTGTTCATTCCACGGTAAAATTGCATCGTGTAAACGAGCAATTCAAAGCTTATTTCAATGAATTATATCTCTCGTTTTCAGAGATATATTTATTAAAGCCCAAGTCCAGAGGCGGTGTGGGACGATCGACGGCCCTCCATCCTGGTGCATGCGGGCACGTTACGGCCGCTGCAGCACATCACGGGTCTGAGATGACGGCGATCAAGGAGTCCAGGGGCTCCGTAACAGCAGCGGCAGCTCCCCAACAGTCACTCAGTACGATGGGCAGCACCTGTGACTCCGTAATCCAGCAGAGAGAGAGAGCCTTCCAGCGAGACCATTTTGATGGGAGCATATGCTGGCTAACATGAACAAGTGTCGCTTAAATATTAATTGTTATCTTCTACGAATGTTATACAGTTGAGTGCAGGGGGGAAACCGTCACAATCGACTCGTACGAAAAGGAGACATCGTTTAGTTATTTGTCCGACTCATACATTGAATCCTATTTCGAGTATCATTGCTTGAATACTGTAGGGCATTCCTTAATAAAACGATGCACTGTTGATGATATTACGACCGGAATATTAGATTCGGCTGCTAGTTAGTTAAAAACCTTTCCATCCACATGAAATGTGATCTAAAAATAGCGAAAAGAAGAGACCATTTAGTGAGGACTATACCGTAGAGAACGGAAAGCACGCTGCTTAACCCTGTAGAAACTTGGGTAATAAATATAAAAGCCCAGTGGATACTTCCAAATATATACCCTACAATATGGATCCTGGGCGTCTCTCATTTTAATAAATAAGAAACGGGAACTATATTTACAAGGTGTGTTCCCACACTGGATCCCAGGTGCATGGGATCCCAAGCAAACTAAGAATGAAGAGAAAGAAAAGGCAGAGATGAAATAGCAAAAAAGGTAGAAAAATTGAAAGAAGCAATCACTGTTTTTCCCTCAAACCCACATTATTAATAATGAACGTTTGAGGCTTGCATGCATAGAACTTCGCATAAGTTACATCATTATTTTGAATATTTATTGAACATACATTACTAGAGCTATAAAAATAAGTTACACGGGAAACGAAAGAGAAAATCTTGAAGGTTCATCCTGTATCAATGATACTGAATTGAGGCATATTTCATAATCAAAATTTACACAATTGTCATATCCCAAGAAATGCCAAAAGACAGCAAGGACCAACGAGCAGGAGAAAATGATTTTTCTCGCAATAGGTCTTTATTTGCAGTACAGAGGGATTTCGTAGGAACATTTAATCGACAAAGGCAAGGCCTCCCAAACATCGCATTATTGCAATGGTTTCAAGATTCAGAGATTTCGGCTTGACAGCAGACAAATAACACTTTGGCAGACCGAGATCGGTACGAAATGTATGTGTAATTCAACGTGTTTCATTGAACGTTGCAGCAGATTTAAAAACGTCGACTAGGCAACGCTCCAGTCAACTAGAAATTTCACGAAGATCATTGCAATGCATTCTAACAAAATATTTTAAACTGTTTTCATATACGGGGTGTCCCAGAAAAAAGGAAACCCATTTTCA